>ML260271.1:100273-146779 GCA_005239495.1 Nicotiana undulata | reverse complement strand
AATAAGAATGTATATTAACAAGTCAGGCAATTAATATATTATTTAACTATTTTAAGCAATACAATAAAATTATGTTAGGGACTTAGGGTAAAGGAAATGGTATTATAAAATAAGGGTATATTTATCTTTTTAGTATATCTTATCGGTTTATCGATAAATCGATAAACCGATAACCGAAGAGGATAAAATCGAAATCGAAATCGATAAATCGATAAGGAAAATTTCGAAATCGAAATCGAAATCGATAAATCGATAAACCGATAACAAATAATCGATTCGATTTATCGATAAACCGATTCGAATGCACACCCCTAGTTAAATTTACGCAACTTGTCCTAGATCCGCTTAATTTTCAATACAAATACAGGATCTAATAAAAAACTATAAATTTATCTGAACTCGTACCTAATACTCTAGCTCTCAGCTTCCAATTCTTATTGGCTCTGCAATTTAAAAGAGGGAGATTTTTCTTAGTATTAAAATAGTGAAATAGTTATTACCAAAAAAAAGAATAGTGAAATAGTTGTACTCTTTCCTATAGGTTTGCTCCACTCGAGACATTCTTAAGTTTATTTCTCAGTTCCCCTTACCTTTTGCTTCATGTCAATCACATGGCAAACTCAGACCTTAGCTTTGGAATTTTCAAATATCAAAACCTTTTCCACTATGATAATGCTTTATTTTTTCTTTTATTCAATGTCCGGTATCTACATTGAAACTCGATTATAAATGGATTTGCGGTAAAAATAGCACGAACTATCCATTTTTCGGACCGGTTATTCAAAAATAACCAACATTTGCCAAGTCATTAAAAAATAGGCACTATTTTGCTGCAACAAATACCGATCCAGCATAATATACTGGAGTTCGGTGCACCTGTGTATGAACTTCCAGCATATTATGCTGGAACTCCAACACGCGAAAGTTTCAGCACAATATACTGGAGATTCGAGCACCAGTGTATGAACTTCCAACATATTATGCTGGACCGGTATACTTTGCTGGAACTCCAGTATATTATACTGGATATACTGGAGTTCGAGCAAGTATACTGGAACTCCAGTATAATAGTATTTTTCAGATTTTTGAACAGTATTTTCGTTTTACATGAAAAGTGGCTAAATTTCGATTACTTTTTAAACTGTGATTATTTTTGAATGACCACTAGTAAATCTAGCTATTTTTGAATTTCTCCCATATTCACCGCATAGGGGCCCATTCAGGGGAACGCTCCCTACCAAAGATTTTTTCATACTCAGGACTCGAACCCAAGACTTCTGATTAAGGAAAGAGGCAGTACCATCCACTGCACCACGTCCTTTGCCAGTCACTATGCTACTGCTACTGCTACTGCTACCGCTATTCTCTTCACCTTTCTTTTTCATTTTAGTTTTTAAACCCCTTTTAATTTATTCTTCAGCCTAATCAGTAGATTATAATCTGTGGGCTAATGAATGATTAAGACTTCAAAACAGCGACTACAGAATGGTATATTCATAGGGTATACTAGCATAATCAGAGGCGAATTCTGTATTTAAATTTTAAAATTGAAAATTTTAAAATAATGATCGAAGCAAGTGCTAATAATACAACCTTTATTTTCCAAAAGCGAAAAAGATTTAAGTAACTATATAAGAAAATGGTGTAAATTTATTTATATTATCAGTATAGTTTTAAATTTTTTAATCGATTATCAATTAATACTTATCATGGGAATTTAGTTATCATATATTTGTCTTACAAAAACTCAGTAAATAAGTATAAATTGTTAATTTTGAATTTTGTAACTTAAAAGAACTAAAATCGTAAATTCATAAACTTTAAATAGGTAAGAAATGTCGGTTGTCTAATGCCATTAATCAATAATCCCCTAAAGTTACCAATCATAAGAAAGTATATGCATATCTCTGTTTTAAAAGGTAAAATTGGGACTCGTCTCGGACTTGCTTTGGGACGGAGCACTCGTAAAATACTCTTGGGCTTATATGTAGGACTTAGTTCCATGAGACTTACGCCTCGGTCGCCGGGACTTACGCTCAAGACCCGCCCAACGCCCAGCGTACTGGGCTCGCCTAATAGAACTCTATGCAATTGTGTGTAACTAACCTTGTAAATCCTCAAATTTTCTTAATAAATCGCTAACTATACGAAATTACTTTTTTCTTAATTGTTAATCATTAATTGAGAGTATTTTATGTCATAATTAAAAAAAATTATTGCATGTTATCCATTAAGACTGCTATGTAAATTCTAATTAAATCTTTCATTTAAAAGTATTTATTTATTAACTGTTGTTATGTCTTTATTATATAATAGTCCTTAATTTTTTTATAATTATTTTCATAAATATTAGTTTTTTGCACGTTTACGAGTCACAATACTTATTAATTTAATAGCCCAGTATTAGCTAGTAACTATTTACAATGTATAGTATAGTGAATTATATGTCACTTTATTAACGTGTTGAAACTTAAAAATAAATGATGCTAGAGAATCATATTTAAATTGTGAATTATGTTTTTATATAAATCCTCTTTCAAAAAGAAAGCATACTATATAAAACGAGTATTTAAAAAAATATCAACTTATAATATCGAAATTCTTTCAAGATTCATTACTCCTTAAGAGATACATATAAGATTTTGCATCGAATACATTACTTTTGATGTTTGAGTTGTAACGACATTGCAACTAATTTGCATATTATGACATATATGTTATGCGTTTCGTATTATTCATAGTAAATTATAATTTATAAATATGTTAAATAGATTATTTATTATAATTTTGTTAATTTAATGTAATTTTATAATTAATTTTTATTTTATACTATCTTAAGTTTTTTGAAATTAACAAAATTTAAAGACCTGTGGGACTTACGCCTCGCCTCGTTAGAGGTAAAACGCCTCGTCTCACGCGCCGCCTTTTAAAATATTGATGCATATATATCATATTCTAATTGCAAACAACAAGAAAGTGTTTTTTTTTTATTAAACAAATTCCCATTTTGAGGTATATGTATTAATTCCTTCTTAGTACGGTAATAATATCCAATGGCTTTAATTTTATATACTCTATAAAATTTATTTTCACAGTATTAGGGCATATAAAAGTTAACTACCGGAATTTATAGTATTTAGTTGCTATCTCCTAGAAATATGAGATAGTAATCAAAGTTAGTAAATTATATAATCATTAAAGTGTTAAACAAACCTCTCTACAATAAAGCTTGACTTTTATAATAAAGTGTTATTATATAGGGATATTATTAAAGAGATGTCTGATCGTATATCGAAAAAATAGGGGAGAAATTAAGCTATATATATATATATATATATATGACTTAACTCTATATAATGTCAAAAATGTTAGGTTCGGTTGAATCCGTAATACTTCCTCGATAGCTTGGATATTGCTGGTGAATTCATTTAAACTAATCAAATTCAACCTCCCGATACCTAAACTTTGTCTCCTGAACTCTAAACTATGAACCTTGAATTATGAACCCTTAATCATTACTAGAAATTCGGTAAAAATCGACCACAGTCATCGATCGATTTTGGCCGATCAAAAAATCGATTGATTTTTAATTATTTTTTTACGAAACCAATCAGCTTTAGTCGGTTTTTTTATTTAATTAAAATTAATATTAAAAAAATCGATCAAAATCGGTCGGTTAATTCGGCCGGTCATTTTTAAAAACCGACCGAATTCAGTCGGTAATTCATGCGAAAATACAATTAAAGAATATAAATGAAATAAAAGGCAATCTTAAAACAAAATGCACCAATGGTCTAGTGGTAGAATAGTATCCTGCCACATTACAGACCCCGATTCGATTTTCAGATTGTACATTTTTTAATTACATAATTAAAATACCAACCAACTTCGGTCGGTTTTTTTGGTAATTTTTTTTTAATTTAATTGACCGACCGAAATCAGTCAGAAAATACCGACCAAAGTCGCTCGGTTAGCTCTACCGACATTACGATTATCGACCGCCACAAATCGGTCGATTTTTGCCAATTACCGACCAATATCGGTGGATTTTAATGATCGATTTTCCCCGTTTTTTAAGCAGTGAATCCCGAACCCTAAACCTTAAACCTGAACCTTGAAAATTTTATAGTATGATTCAAGTCTAAATTAATCCAAATTAAAAGGGAATTACAACCTTTGGACTCCTTCCTATGTTTGTTACACCGACAATCCTCGTGAGTGTTTTAAACAAGACCTTGTCTGTTTGTTTTTCGAGCGGTTACATTACTCTTTAACTATAAGACATTTTTTCCTCTAAATTTCAACTCTTTTTCGTCCTATGAAATTGTCCCTTTGCATCACGGCCTTTCTATTAGGGAACAAGTTTCAATTATTGTTTGAAAAAACTTCCAAAAGCCATAATTAAGTTAGCAAAGAGTCAAAATACATGAGTTAGAAACATATTTGTTACTTGTAATCTAAGCAACAATTTTGACTTCTAATGCACACTTTGAATTAAAAAGGAGTATTAGATTAACAGTAAAGTTGTCTTTGTAAGGTTCGAGTCGTGGAGTAGTCACTAATGCTTGCATTAGAATAGACTGTATACATTACACCCCTCCTCCGCAAGAACAGATGTAGCGTATACTCGAGGGGTTTAATTGAACCCATAACTTTCGACGTGAAGTAAAAATTCATTAAAATTGCAAAAATAGCAGACATGAACCCATGACCTTAAAAATATAATGGTTTAATGCTAAAAAATTTAAGAGTTGAACTCATTAGTTTTAAATCCTGGATTCGCTTTTGCTTCCCCGAATCCAAGGTACCTCAAGGGTAAGGATGAGGTAATGGAATAGATAGAGAAATTCATAGACCTGAATAGGATAGGAGAATTGATAAGGGGAATAGATATGATGATAGAGATCATATTGAGAAACAGAAGAATTCCGTACGGGTACAACTATTATTTGAACGAAGTGAAAAAAATGTGATCTTTGTTGTATAATAGAAACACTAATACCTTAATTGAATCGGTCAAGATCAAATATATTTATCAAAGTGCTTCTCCGATTGCTCAAGACAATTACGAGATACTTTGTGCACGGGACAACCGCGTTTAATGCATACGTTGAATTAGTCCAAGAATTCATATTAGCTAATTTATGCTGCGTTAGTCTTTTTAGGTTGTTGTAGCCTATATTTAGGTCATTAAATGGTCTCTCCAACCAACATAAATT
This sequence comes from Nicotiana undulata, assembly GCA_005239495.1. Taxonomy (NCBI): domain Eukaryota; kingdom Viridiplantae; phylum Streptophyta; class Magnoliopsida; order Solanales; family Solanaceae; genus Nicotiana; species Nicotiana undulata. The sequence goes on along the minus strand of ML260271.1, from coordinate 141,560 downwards.
GTACATGTGAATGTCTTTAGTTCTTTATATAGCTATATAAACTAGATAGAATGGCCCTACTAACAGTTGGTAAGTTTTCATTTATCAATTTCAAATCCACCTAGCTCCTCTAATTCTCCCGAAAAAGGAACAAAAAAGTATTTTGATATTATTGATTCAATTTAATGGAAAATCAAATACCTTTTTTTATGTAAAAGTGACAAGTAAATCAATAACAGAATTCTTTTATCCCACTTAATTCATAGTATATAATAATATTAATTTGTTTAACGTAGTCATTACCGTCTTACCAAACGCTAGACTATTTCCTCTGCTATTCGGGTGAGCATTCTGTGGTGAGTATTTTATGCGCATTGGGTAAATCTCCCCCTGTGTAATAGTCTGCAAACCACACAAGGGATGTAAACCGTACTAGGCAAGCCCTATGCGACAGATTCAACCCAGAAGGCATTAAGGAGGGAATCGATCACAGATCATCCGTATGAATAACCACCCTCCAAACCAACTGGGGTACCCGAAAGGTTAGTTAGACATATTTTGTTCTCCTTTAGCTATGCCGAAAAAGACGATAGCATACTAAGGCTTTAATCATAGATTGTTCTCCTTTAACTATGCCGAAAAAGACGATAGCATACTAAGGCCTTAATCAGAGTCAGATTCAGCATTTAAAATTTATAAATTCTTATAATAATCTTAAATCTATATACAATAACAACTGGATTTATTTGTCATTGCCATGGTCCCTTTCCTTTATCTTTAGATTCGATCGTCAACCAGAAACAATCTCTCTATTTTTTTAAAGGTATAAATAATATTTATGTACACACTATCCTCCCAGTTCCCACTTGTGAGAATATATTGGATTTTTTGTTGTTATTATCGGTATAACAACTGAATTTACAATTTAATCTTTATAGATATTTAATGAATCCCTTAATATATATACAAGATGTGAGGAAAAGCTATTGGGTTCTAGCGAACCCATACGTAATGCTTTGGAGCCGTTCGAGGCTTTAATGCTCTAATAATGTGAGCTAATCTCGTTTCAACTATGTAATTTAAAAGTTGTCATTGTCATGAAGTTTCAAATTCTATCAATAAAATTTCATAAAAATATTTTAGAGTTTCACCTTAAATCTTAAACCCTAAACCCTAGGCAGATTTAATGGCATATTTGCTTTGAGAAGGATGGAACATACAACAAGTGTTATTGACAGTGGCGGACTCAGAATTTTATACAAGCGGGTTCAATCTTAAAAGTATATAACTTTAGTCGTAAAATAGTAGTTGTCAAGTGGGTTCAAATAAATATTTACACAAAATTTACACAGCTTTAATTCTAATTTATATATATACACAATATTATTTTTTGATGAAACGGATTCAATTAAACCCGCTAACCACCACTTGAGTCGCCACTTGCTATTGGGCTGGCCAGCATAGAAGTCTATGTAGATGCCACCTGTTGACCATGTGGCACAAAAGCAAAATGGTGAACTGTGAACACATGGCTGCCACCTTGTACCCAAATCAGTAGTCATAATCATCTACTTGTAAAGTTTTGTGGTCATGTGGATGTTTTTCATTCTCAAACAACGTTTCATGCAATCACACAATGTACCCATCATTGTGAATTATAATCACATTATTGTGGCGATGCCAAAAAATTCAATAAATATATCAGTAGTTATATAAGAGTAGTCCAAGTCTATATTTCACCAATTACAAGTTACAGATATTTTATTTTATTCACAGTATAATTTTTTAATAAAGAGTGTCAGAATCTTATGGATTCGAGATTATAATCTTTCAAGTTACTGAATTTTAAATCAATACGTTGTACATATTTATTGAAATTTTTAATACAATTACATAATTTGAACAAAAGCTGTTTAATTCGCCCGAACCCATAAACATTGTGGCTCCGCCGCTGGCCCTTGGCGACACGTAGTTTCGCTCCTGCATATAGCTATACACCTATATCTATGGGGCTTCAATTCCAACTTAACTATCACTGTATTTTGGATTATGTTGGGATGGATAGGATTCAATAAGCTTTATTTTAAAGATTTTGAATTCGAACATTGAATTAAATAAATTGTTTGTTCCTTATTTATTCTTTATTAAATTAGCAAGTACTTAATACTACATATTTATTAATGTGACTTTTTATTAGTTTGTCAATTAGCTTAATATTTTGATACTACTTCTCTTTCAATATAACATGATATATATTTTCTTATTCTGAAAATACTTTTTTTTAAAACTTATGTATTCATAATTATTAAATTGTCTAAATTTATGAATAATTTTCATGAGTATTATGTATTTATATTTTAATTATTAATCAATTTAAAATATAAATATCACAATATTATCTGTATCCCCCTCTTTTCGTACATCCTTTTCTACTGTAATGTCTGATTATTTTTCTTATTTTTTATTTTACTGAAAATTATTAATAATATAATATTTTTTTACTAAATTATAATTTTTAATTCGTCAAAACTATAAAGAATTAAGTCTTTTATTATTTTTATAAAAAAAAATCAATATTTTTAATATATATATCTCGCTTGAAATTCTTTTTTTAAGTAATCTTCCTTTATGACTATTTATTTATTATGATTTTAGTTAGAGCATATGTACGATTTTCTCATCATTCTTCTAATTATAAGTCTCATATTTTATATTTTTTCATAGTTATTTTGTTCTTTGTTTATCTAATTTTATTACCCATTACTTAATATTATTAAATTGATATATGATTTTTTAATAAATATCCAATTCAATATAATACAATGAATATTATTTTGTAATAGCCTTAAAATTTAACTTGACTTTATCCTGAATAACTTTCTCATAATTACTTTGATATTTAAATTTATCAATAATATTATCGATTATATTTGTTTACCTAATTTTATCAAAATAAATCTAAAGTGTTGGTAGAGTTACATTATATCTATTCTCCTTTTTATACATTCATACTATAATATTTTAATTTCTTTTTTTTAGAGTTTATCGATAATACGAATATTATTATATTATTTTTCTAAATGGATTGTGTTGAATTAGTTCAAAGGTTAAACAAAGAAGTTTTTTTGTTATATTCATAAATATACTAATAATTAATAATAGTTATTATTTTGTATTATTTCCATAAGAAATTAAATTGAATTCTTCTTTCCGTTTGTATTTAATATGAAAGTTTAATTATTTTTTTAAAATTACTGTCACGATCCAAAATCCTATTAAAGGTCGTGATGGCGCCGGACATCACTGTCAGGCAAGCCAACACTAAAAGTTGATTAAACCTCTATATTAGTATTTTGAAACCATTTATTTTTATTACATTAAATAATAATTAATGAACTTACTAAGTAAATAACGATGTCCTAACAAATTCAAATAATTAATAAATCCCAAAGTCATCCCAGAATTCGGTGTCACAAGTGCATGAGCAATTTGTAGGAAACGGCGAAATACAATAACCGTCCAGAATACAAAATGGGCAGTAGGGAAAATACAACACAATACTCTAAAAGAGACTCTGTTGGCTGCGGGTCATCTCGAGAGGTGCAGCTCACCTAAGTCCTCATATCAACCATGCCACTGCGCCAAGCCAGGCCACTAGATATACATGTACATGTGCAATAAAAATGCACAGCAAGTGTAGTATGAGTACGAAAATAAGGTGTACTTAATAAGTATCATGCCTAACCTCGAAGAGGTAGTGACGAGAGGTCAACTTTGACACTTACTAGAGGTCAAACATAATTAAATGTGATGCTAAACATAGATGTTATAATCAAATAACAAGTAATAACAGGAAAAGACAACTTCTTCCATAATTATAAATCTCAGTTTCCGTCATTTCAGTTAACAACTTACATCTCAAGGCAGTTACGCAGTTCAAATCACGAAAGGTACCAAGCAAATGTCATGCGCAAGTAATGCCGAGGTCGTACGGCCCGATTCAACAATAATAAAATGTGCACTTCTGAAGGGTCGAACGACGCGAACCATAGATGCATTTATTAACCTGTCGTGGCATACGACCCACTCCCATGAGAGTAGTGGAAACAGTCAACCCGCTCGCGAAATATATTTGCGACGCGATTACACATAAATATACACATTCAAACAGTCAACCCCGACTACTTCAGGAAAATAATTACCCAAGGATATGATAAATTTCTCTTTTAATGTTCAAGAAAATGGTGTTTAATCTTTTCTTTTTGAAATTCATTAGCCAAATTCGATAGGACTTAAGTATTCTAATTTATCAGTATAATTACAAGTACGACAAGTAAAACATGCTTTTGGGTCCTAGACTACCCGGACATAAGCATAATAGTAGCTACGCACGGACTCTCGTCACCTCGTGCGTACGTATCCCTCACAAATAGTATCACATAATTGATTATTGCACCTATGGGGACAATTCCCTCTTACAAGGTTAGAAAGCAGACTTACCTCGCTCCGAAGTTCCGTAACCGGCTTCCAAGCCCTTCCGATGACTCAAATTGATGCACAATGCCCCAAAACTAGCCAATAATTACGCAAACTCATTAATATATACTCAATTACCCATTATAATCCGATTTATAACAATCCCTAACCCCGGTCGAAAAGTCGATAAAAATTACCCTCGGACCCACGCCCGGATTCCGAAATTTTTCGAAGATAATGATCACCCATAACTTTACAAACCTAAATATATAATTTACTCTCAATTTCATGCCCAAAATCGTGGTCAAAATCCAAAAATACCAATTCTAGGTTTTACTTCTAAATCTCATAATTTCTACAAATTTCCATGACTAAATCTATATATGAACCTTGTATTTAACTCAAAACTAGTGAAAACTACTTACCTCATGCTTGGTGATGAAAATAGCTCTCCAAAGTTTCTCCAAAAATAGGCTCCCATGGAGGAAATGGGGTTGAAATGAGCCCATCCCCCGTCTTTTAAAAGAAACTGCCCAGCGATTCTTCGTACCTGCGGTCACTTGACCGCTTTTGCAGTTCCGTAGGTGCGGACCAAACACGGGTTCTGCGGTCCAGGGCTTCCAGCCCATTTCCGCTTCTGCGCCTTCTATCCCGCATCTGCGGTCCCAACACTCCCAGCCAAAAATCGCATATGCGACCCTCATGGCCGCTTTTGCGGCTCCGCACCTGCGGCCAAAACCTCGCAGGTGCAGTCACACCATATGACAATAGCCCTCAACCTCTTCTCAAATCCCATTTTAAATCCATTAACCATTAGGAATTCATCTGAGGCCCCCGGGACCCCGTCCAATCACACCAACCAGTTCCAAAACATAATGCGGACCTCCTCGAGGCCAAAACCATGAATCGCACTCGAATTCAAGCTTAATGAACTTTAGAACTTCCAACTTCAACATTTGATGCCGAAACCTGTCAAATCACGTCCGTTTGACCCCAAAATTTGCACATAAGTCACATTCAACATTACGGACCTACTCCAACTTTCGGAATCGGAATCCGACCCCGATATCAAAATTTTCACTTCCGGTCAAACTTCTCAAAAACCTTCAAATTTCTAACTTTAGCCAAATGACTCCAAAATGACCTACGGACCTCCGAATTCACTTCCGACCGCGCTCCCAATACCAGAATCACCATACGAAGCTATTCCCAGACTCGGAATTCCAAACGGACATCAATATCACTAAAATGCACTTCAACCCAAATTCATGAAATTCTTTCAAAATGGTGACTTCCACAATAGGCGCTGAAACGCTCCCGGGTCATCCACAACCCGATCCGGACATACGCCCAAGTCCAAAATCATCATAAGAACCTGCTGAAATCTTCAAATCCTGATTCTGAGGCCGTTTAAAGCTTAGTCATCAAAAATTCAATCTTAGTCAATTCCTCCAACTTAAAGCTTCCGGAACGAGAATTCTCTTTACAAACCAACTCCAAACTCCCTAAACTTCAATTCTGACCACGCGTACAAGTCATAATACCTTAGGTGCAACTGCTCATGACCTCAAACTGCCGGACGACGCGCTATAGCTCAAAACGACCGGTCGGGTCATTACAATTACTACATAATAAGTTAAAATATATCTTTATAAATTTTATTTATTTCTTAAAATTATTGTTTATATTTTTGTCTTTAGTTTTATATATTATAATATTTTACTTCCATGATATTATCCATATAGCATGACCATATGAATTATTATTCAAAAACTTTCTTATGTAAAATAAATTAGTCTTGTGATTTTATATATCTCTACATTAAAGTTATATATTTGTATTTTAGAATAACAATGTTCTTAAAAATATATAGATATTTAATATTTTAATTCAAATTCAAAAGGAGTAACTAATTCTTAACTAATCTAACTAATTTAACACTTGTTATATTTTTATTGTGACATTTGTCATCATTACATTAATTTGTTTCTCCTATTCTATATGGATAGATTATTTTCTCTCTCTTTCTTTTTCTATTTTTTAATATGTAAGTGCAATGATGCTAGAACTTTAGTAGAAGAAAATGATCTTAAGAAATTTTCTGTATTTTATTATTCTTCTATTGTATCACATAGTAAAGCTTATCGATTTCATTTGAAAAGTGTCACGACCCAAATTCCCAACCCTCGGAATCGTGATGGCTCCTAACACTATATTTGCTAGGCAAGCCAACGTTCGAATTTAATCAACCGTTTTCTTTAAGAAGTTCACTTAAACACAATAGAACAATTTAAAATAAAAGGAAATCTAGTCCTTTCCAATAAATAGCTTCATGAATAACATTAGAAATAATAAGACGAACCACGAACTAACACTAAAGGTATAACTACCCAGGGTCTGGTGTCACAATTCACAAACTACTAAAGAATACTACAAATAATTTGGTTGAAAGAAATGTATCTATGTTTTGAATGAAATAAAATAGTATCTAAATAATAAAGGGAAGACTCTAGGAATCTGCGAACGCCAGCAGATCTACCTCGTGTCTCCGTGCGAACGATATCAGCTACTACTTTCACCTAGCTCTGACCGGTACCTGGATTTGCACAAGAAGTGCAGAGTGTAGTATCAGTACAACCGACCCCGTGTACTGAGTAAGTGCCGATAACCTCGGCGAAGTAGTGACGAGGCTAGGATAGGACACCACATAAAACCTGGACATATATAAATATGCTAGCAGAAATAACAGCAAGTAAAGAATTTACAAATAATAAACAATGGGAGAGGTCATGATGTGGGGAATCTTATCATAAGGAATGAAACAACCAAAAGGATAGATATAAACAATGATAAACCAACTAAATTGAGCAATTAAAGTAGAAATGGAATTTGTATGGCATCACCCTTCGTACTTTTACTCTGAGCCTTACCAAACAATAAATAGAATGCACGACATCACCCTTCGTGCTTTTACTCTCATCCTCACCATATAATGAATATGAATTCACGACATCACCCTTCGTGCTTTTACTCTCTTCCTCACAATATAGATAATTCATGCACGACATCACCTTTCGTGCTTTACACTCTTCCTCACAATATAATATAAATTGAACCATGCACGGCATCACCCTTTGTGATTTACACTCTTCTATACCAATCACAAAATCATTAACAACATACAAAGAGGGATTTCACAGGAAATCGATATTTCATCATAGTTTTTATCATCATTTATCCTTTCAATCTCAATTCAATATTCACAAAGGATTTCACAAGAAATCAGTATTTCATCATAGTTTCTATCGCCATTTATCATTTAAATCTCAACTCAGTATTCACAATATTATTCATCTCGGTGGAACCGGATACTAACCTTCCAATATTTCAATAACAACAATAATAATAAGTAATAGGCTTTACAACAACCAAAATAACAAGAATTTGTCACGATCCCAAATCAACAAGGGTCGTGATGGCGCCTATCGTGAAACTAGGCTAGCCCTCTAACACAATGAAATCAACATTTTCTGTTTAAAATAAATATATCCTGATATTCCGATAAAGATTTCCTTTTTAAGACAAGTTCAACAAGAAAATAATACTCCAACGATAAAAATCTAATACCGACCCAGACTTCTAGAGTCAACTGTCATGAGCATCTAGGACGATAAATACAATGTATAATAAAGTGACTTTGCTACTACAAAAGTCCGCAGTATGAAAGACAAAACTATGAACTGGGGAAAAGAAAGGAGGTGAGCTGGGGACGTTGAGCAGCTACCTCGATCCTCGAACTAACTCCAAGCACGTCAGAGATCAACTAGTGAGATGGTCTGATACCTGGATCTGCACACAGAGGTGCAGGGAGTAACGTGAGTACGCCAACTCAGTAAGTAACCAAAGTAACTAAAAACTCGAGTGTAGTGACGAGCATTTATAAATCATAATTTGATAAAACAGTAATTCAACTTTTATTAAAAGGCTCAGTATAAAGAAGAGTGGGAAAACAGTAAAATTCACAATATATCAGCCTTTCAGGCTCAGTATCTCTCATAACAAGGTGTCTCAGCCACTCGTGGTTCCACTATCAGTATTTCATGCTCACACTAAACGATCTTGCTCAACAAGTACCAGGTATCTCTCATCTGCTGCAGCGTGCAGCCCGGTCCACCTAACATATGATGCGGCGTGCAGTCCGACCCAATATATATACATATACATATGTTGCGGCGTGCAAGCTGATCCATATAATATATACATATGCTGCGGCGTGCAGCCCGATCCATATTATATATACATATGTTGCGACGTGCAGCCCGATCTATATAATAGTCGACTGTGCTCACTCGGGGTGTACAGACTCTGGAGGGGCTCCTAAAGCCCAAGCACTATGTTGTTGCGGCGTGCAGCCCAATACAATATATATATTGTTGCGGCGTGCAACCCCATCCAATACATGGTATATAATTCTGCGGCGTGCAGCCCGATCCATATAATATATGTATATTGCTGCGGCGTGCAACCCCATACACAATTATCCTCACATACTCGGCTCTCGTCTTCACTCAGTCATCCTCACCAGCCACTCAGGAAAATCATCTCAACTCACGGGACTCAGCCCAAAATACCTCTTAGAGTTTCAAAAACAGTGTGGTAACAGTGAAAATAACAATAAGTAGAAAACATGACTGAGTTCACAAATATTCTATCAGGATAGTGTGAGAATAGTGTAAAAATACCCTTGAGGGTCTAACAGATCGGCAAAAGGCCCCAAGCATGGCTTACAGCCCATAAATAAGTATAAGTCTCTAAAATACAAGTTATTTCATGATTTCAAATCAGTTATACGGCTTAATAGTCGCTACGTGACGGACCAAGTCACAATCCCTATCGGTGCACGCCTACACGCTCGTCACCTAGCATGTGCGTCACCTCAATTATCAAAACAATGTAAAATACCGGGGTTTCATACCCTCGGGTCTAGAGTTACAATCGTTACTTACCTAAAAACAGTCCAAAAACTACTTTGTGATGTTCTTGCTCCTCGAATCGGCTTCCAAATGCTCCGAGTCTATCAAAATCAGATTTATAAAATCAAAATATGCTAGGGAAACCAAACTCAATCGAAAACTATCAAAATTAGGCACAATTCCCAAAATTGGCCAAACCCGACCCCCGGGCCCACATCTCGGAATTCGATAAAATTTATACCACAAGAACCCTCATCCTCCCCCGAGTCTATACATATCAAGAACACTGAAATCGGAGTCCAAATGACCCCTCAAATCCCCATTTTAAGGTCTCTTAATCACAAGCCCTAATTACCCCTTCTCCTTCCTTAATTTCTACCAATTTCATGACTAACACTCGAAAAATCATCACAACCACAAGAGATGGAGTCCAAGTAACTTACCCAATTGATAACCTTCAAATTCCCTCTGAAAAATATTGCTCAAAGCTCCAAATCTGTCCACAAATGGTGAAAAATGGGTGCAATATCGCGAAGGCACCCTTTTATACTTCCTGCCCAGCGACTTCCGCACCTGCGGAAGATTTCTCGCACCTGAGGTCCCGCACCTGCGGACCCAGGTGCGCACCTGCGAAAATAAATAAAGTCCGGACTTCCGCACCTGCGACCCTCTTCTCGCACCTGCGGGCTCGCAGGTGCGACCAGGCGTCCGCACTTGAGCTCCTTGGCCAGGCCCCCTTCTTCCGCACCTGCACAAGGACCATCGCACCTGCGGCTCCCCATCCGCAGGTGCGGCCACAATAGAAAAATGACACCAGCAGCAGTTTTGCTGCAAATTCCCAAGTTCGAACCTCCGTTAACCATCCGAAATCAATCCCGAGCCCCTCGAGGCCCCAACTAAATATACCAACACAACCCCTAACCTCATTCAAACTTAGTCGAACCATCGGAACACTTAAAATAACATCGAAACACAAATTCGACTCATGATTCAAGCCTAAGAATCCTAAATCTTTCGAAAATCACCAACGATGCTGAAACCAGTCAAAACACATCTAAATGACTTGAAAATTTGCACACACTTTCAAAATGACACTATGAACCTGCTCCAACCTCCGAAATTTCATTCCGATCCCGATAGCCTATATTCCACTGTCGACCGAAAATCGCCAAAAACTAACTTTCGCCAATTCAAGTCTAATTCTACGCCGGACATCAAAACCACATTCCGAACACACTCCTAAGTCCCAAATAACCTAACGAAGCTATCCAAGCCATAAAATCTGCATTCTGAGGTCGTTTACCTATTGGTCAACTCCGGGCTGACTTTTCCAACTATTAAGCTCATTTAAGAGACTAAGTGTCTCAATTCTCACCACGACCACTCCGAACCCGAACTAACCGAACCAGCATAACATAAATAGGTTAAATGACACATGACAAAGCTAAAACAAGGGAAATGGGGCTAAACTCTCGGAACGACCGACCGGGTCGTCACATAATTAATTTTCACTTGCATGTTATGACCTGACCACAACGTATAGGTACTCGTCACCTCACCTATACATTGGATCTAGCCACAAAACAGGTAACAAGTAGTCACACAATACCTTTTTCGTCAAGCTAAGGTTAGACACAACACTTACCTCGAATTCGTAGGCCACTCACTGCTCAAGCACTGCTTTTCCTTTTGAATTGGCCTTCAACTCACTCGTATCTAATCATAATTGGTTTAACATCATTAATCAATGCTAAAGGTGCTAACTTTAATGCAAAATCATGGTTTTCCTATGTTTTTCCAACAAAATATGAAAATTGACACCGGGCCCGCTTGGTCTAAACTTGAGGTTCGGACCAGAACCCGTTTATCCATTTTCCCCTAAGCCCGGATATACAATTGGTTTTAAAATCCGACCTCAATTCGAGGTCTAAATTCCCAAATTTCAAAATTCCTATGTTCTACCCAAATCCCAATTTTTACCATGAAAACTCTAGATTCTAGGTTGAAATCTTGTTAAAAGTTGTTAAGGATTGAAAGGAATTTGTTAGAGATTACTTACCAATGATTTGGAGAAGTTTGGGTCTTTGGAAAATCGCCTATGGAGGTTTGGGGTTTGAGAGAATTGAAAAATGGGTGAAAACCCCGTCTAAAATCTGACTTAACAGGCTGCGGTTATCGCATTTGAGATCAATTGCGAACCTTTCGAAATAAGTGTTGTCTTCGCATTTGCGACATATGAGGCTCTTTGCATTTGCGGCCAAAACTCGCATTTGTGAGGTCTAAGGCTGGCCCAGGCCTTCGTATTTGCGATGAAATTCTTCGCAGTTCCCAGGCCTACAGACTTCGTAGTTGCGAAGCCTGATCTCGCAATTGCATGATCAGAGGCCTGGTGACACACACTAGATGCACAACTGAGATTTTTCTAAGTCTAAACACACTGTAGCCTACCCAAAACTCACCCGAGCTCTCGAGACTCCAAACCAAACATGCACGCAAGTCTAAAAATATCTTACGGACTTGCTCGTGCTATCAAATCATCAAAATAACATCAAAAACTACGAATTCAACCTCAAAACTCATAATTTTCTCAAGAACACTTCAATTTCACTATTTCTCAACTGAATGTACGAATCACGTCAAATCAACTCCGATTCTCATCAAATTTCACAGATAGGTCTTAAACAACATAACAAACTTGTATCGGGCTCCGAAACCAAAATACGGTTCCGATACCAACGATTTCAAACATTATTTCACTATTTTATTTCCTGTAAAAAACAGCACAACAGTTTTCTTTAAAAATTGTTTTCTAAGGCTAGGGACCTCAGAATTCAATTCCGGGCGTACGCACAAGTCCCATATTTTACTGCGGACCTTCCGGGATCGTCGGAAATAGATTCGAGTCCGTTTGCTCAAAATGTGACCAAAGTCAACTAAAACCAAAATTTTAACGCTCAAAATTATTATTTCTCATATTTCCACATAAAAACTTTTCGATTTTACGCCCGGACTACGCACGCAAATTGAGGTAATTAAAATTAGTCTTTTGAAGGCTAATAAGCCTAAAATAGTGTCTTAATTCATAAGATGACCCTTTGGGTCATCACAATCTCCACCTCTAAAACAAACGTTCATCCTCGAACGGACATAGAAAATTACCTGAACTGACAAACAAGTGGGGATATCTACTTTGCATGTCCGACTTGTACTCCCAAATAGCTGCCTCGACGGACTGACCTTTCCACTGAACTCGAACTGAAGGATAACTCTTTGATCTCAACTGACGAACCTGGCAGTCTAAAATAGCTATCGGCTCCTCCTCATAAGTCAAATATTTGTCCAATTGGACAGAACTGAAATCTAACACATGGAACGGGTCACCATGATATTTTCGGAGCATAGATACATGAAATACCGGATGAACTGAGGATAACCCTGGAGGCAAAACAAGTCTATAAGCTACCTCCCCACTCTATTAAGAATCTCAAATGGTCCGATATACCTTGGGCTCAACTTGCCCATCTTCCCAAATCTCATAACACCCTTCATGGGCGATACCCGAAGTAATACCCTTTCTCTGGCCATGAATGTCATATCACGAACCTTACGGTCGACATCTCATTTGCCTTGACTGAGCTGCACGAAGTCGATCCTGTATAACCTTGACCTTATCTAAGGCCTCTTGAACTAAGTATGTACCCAATAACCGAGCCTCTCCCATCTCAAACCATCCAACTGGCAATCTACACCGTCTACCATGTAATGCCTCATAGGGAGCCATTTGAATGCTCGACTGGTAGCTATTATTGTAGACAAACTCCGCTAACGGAAAGAACCAATCCCAAGAACCTCCAAAGTCGATAACACAGGCGCAGAGCATGTCCTATAAGATCTTAATAGTACACTCGGATTGTCCGTACGTCTGAGGATGAAATGTTGTGCTCAACTCGTGCACCCAACTCACGCTGAATTGCCCTCCAAAAGTGCTAGGTAAACTGCGTACCTCGGTCAGAAATAATCGACACTGGCACACCGTGGAGGCGAACAATCTCTCTGATATATATCTCTGCCAACCGCTCCGAAGTGTAAGTACTTGCCACTGGAATGAAATGTGTTGATTTAGTCAGCCTATCCATAATAACTCAAACGGCGTCGAACTTCCTTTGAGTCCGTGGGAGTCCAACAACGAAGTACATAATGATACGCTCCCACTTGCACTCAGGAATCTCTATCTGCTGAAGCAAACCACCGGGTCTCTGATGCTCATATTTCACCTGTTGGTAATTCAAACAACGAGCCACATAAGCAACAATATCCTTTTTCATCCTTCTCCACCAATAGTGCTGCCGCAAGTCCTGGTACATCTTGGTTGCACCAGGGTGAATAGAATACTTAGAACTATGAGACTCCTCAAGGATCAACTCACGAAGGCCATCAACATTAGGCACACATATACGGCCCTGCATCCTCAAAACACTGTCATCTCCAAGTGTAACTTTCTTGGCACCACCGTGCCGAACTGTGTCCCTAAGGACCATCAAATGCGGGTCATCATCCTGTCGATCTCTGATACACTCAAATAAAGAAGACCGAGCGAGTGTACAAGCTAAAACACTGCTGGGCGAAATATCCAACCTCACGAACTAATTAGCCAAAGTCTGAATATCTAAAGCTAACGGTCTCTCACCGACTGGAATAAATGCAAGGCTGCCCATACTCACTGCCTTCCTACTCAATGCATCGGCCACCACATTGACCTTCCCCGGATGATACAATATAGTGATGACATAATCCTTCAATAACTCTAACCATCTCCTTTGTCTCAAATTAAGATCTTTTTGCTTGAATAAGTACTGAAGATTGCGATGATCCGTGAATACCTCACACTGCACAACATAAGGATAGTGCCTCCATGTTTTCAATGCGTGAACAATGGATGCCAACTCTAAGTCATGGACAGGATAATTTTTCTCATGAACCTTCAACTGCCGAGACGCATATGCAATCACCCTGCCCTCCAACATCAATACCGCTCCAAGCCCAACACGGGAAGCATCACAATACACCGTGAAAGATCTCGAACCTGATGGTCACACTAACACCGTGTTGAAGTCAAGGCTGTCTTGAGCTTATGAAAGCTCGTCTCACACTCGTCCGACCATTTGAATGTGGCACCTTTCTGTGTCAATTTAGTCATTGGGGCTGATATGGATGAAAACCCCTCCACAAAATGACTGTAGTAACCCGCCAAACCCAAGAAACTCCTGATTTTCGTAGCTGAAGTGGGTCTAGGCCAGTTCTTGACTCCCTCTATCTTCTTAGGATCTACCTGAATACCCTCTGTGAATACAATGTGACCCAAGAAAGCTACTGAATCCAACCAGAATTAACACTTGGAAAATTTTGCATACAATTGATTATCCCTCAACGTTTGGAGTGCTATACAGAGATGATGTTCGTGCTCCTCCCGGCTGTGGGAGTATATTAGAATATCATCAATGAACACTATTACGAAGGAATCCAGATGAGGCTTGAAAACCCGATTCATCAAGTCCATAAAGGCTGCTGGGGTATTAGTCAAGCCAAAGGACATCAACAGAAATTCACAGTGCACATACCTCGTCCGAAAGGCTGTCTTAGGAACATCGGACGCCCTAATCTTCAACTGATGGTAGCATGATCTCCTATCAATTTTCGAAAACACACTAGCACCCTGAAGTTGATCAAATAAGTCATCAATTCTTGGCAATGGATATTTATTCTTGACAATAACCTTGTTCAACTGCCGGTAATCTATACACATCCTCATCGACCCATCCTTCTTATTCACGAACAAAATCGGTGCACCCCAGGGCGAGACACTAGGCCTAATAAAACCCTTATCAAGCAAGTCTTGCAACTACTCTTTCAATTCTTTCAATTATGGTGGGGCTATCCGGTATGGATGAATAGAAATGGGATGAGTGCCTGGAGACACATCAATGTGAAAATCGATATCCTTGTCGGATGGCATCCCCGGAAGGTCTGCAGGAAACACTTCGGAAAACTCACGAACAATAGGCACTAAATCTATAGAAGAAACTTCAGCCTCAGAATCACGAATATGAGCCAAATAAGGCAAACATCCCTTCTCAACCATGCGACGAGCCTTGGAATAAGAAATCACTCTGCTGGGAGAATGACCAGGATTCCCTTTCCATTCTAATCGAGGCAATCCCGGCAAAGCTAATGTAACTGTCTTGGCGTGACAATCCAAGATGGCATAATAAGGTGACAACCAATCCATGCCCAATATGACATCAAAATCGACCATGTCAAGAAGCAAAAGGTCTACATTAGTTTCAAGACCCTCAATAACGACCACACACGAACGATACACATGATCTACCACAATAGCATCCCCTACCGGCGTAGACACATAAATAAGGACACTCAAGGAATCACGGGGCACAACCAAATACGAGGCAAAATATGATGACACATAAGAATAAGTAGACCCCGGATCAAACAAGACTGAGGCATCTATATTACAAACATAAATGATACTTGTGATAACGGCATCAGAGGACTCTGTCTCGGGTCTGGCTGGAAATGCATACAATCGGGGATGGGCTCCACCACCCTGAACTATGTCTCTGGGAGGACCTATGATAGGCGAACCTCCACCTCTAGTGGGCTGGCCTCCACCCCTAGCGTCCTGACCTCCACCTCTAACAATTTGTCCCCTACCTCTAGCTAATTGACCCCTACCCCTAGTTGGTTGGGCAGGCGGTGCTGGAACTATAGCACGGGAACCCTGATACTGAGAATTATCCGACACGCGAGGAAAATATCTAGCAATGTGTCTCGGGTCACCACAAGTGTAACAAGACCTCGGTTGCCGAGACTGCTGGCCGGCAAACTGACCCTGTCGGGCAATATAACCACCCTGAACACTCTGAAAAGGAGGTGCACTGATAGGAGCTGATGGTGCGCTATAGACTAGTTGAGGAGAAGGAGGCATATAAGAACCACGACCACCCGAAGTACCATGTGAAGACTGAAGTGCTGAGTGGAATGGCCTGGAAGAATGGCCTTTGTTGAAATTGACCCTGCCTCCAGGTGAGGCACCAATGAATCCCACGGAATGGCGAGGTCTTTTGTCTGACCCCTGACCTCCCATCTCGAGAACCGTCTCAACTCTCCGGGCCACATTAGCCGCATCCTGAAAGGAAATATCAGTCCCTATCTCCTTGGCCATCTTCAAACTTATGGGCTGAGCAAGGCCCTCAATAAATCTCCTGACCCTCTATCTCTCTGTGGGCAACAAAAGAATAGCATGTCTAGCCAAATCCACAAAGCGATTCTCATACTGGGTCACAGTCATGATGTCTTGCTGAAGTCGCTCAAACTGACACCGATTCTCTTCTCTAGTAGTGATAGGCAAAACCTTTTCCAAAAAGAGATGCAAAACTGATCCCAAGTCAAAGCAAGTGACCCAGCTTGTCTAGTCAACAAATAGTCCCTCCACCATTTCTTGGCGGAACCAGTCATTTGAAAAGCGGCAAAGTCAACCCCATTGGTCTCCAAAATACCCATGTTCCGAAGAACCTTTTGACAGTTGTCCAGATATTCTCGAGGGTCCTCTGAAGTAGCACCACTGGAATGAACAAGGAAAAGCTTAATGAACCTGTCTAATCTCCACAAAGCATCGGTGGAAATAGCTGCCCCATCAACAAGCGGCACTACAACAACTAGCTAAATTACCCCAACTGGATTAGCTGTTGGGGTCTGAACATAGGAGTAGTCTGATCAGGAGTGTGGGTAGCAGAAGTCTGGACCCCTCCTCCAGCCTGAGATACGGATGCTACCATGGGGAATGTGCCTGTCAGGGCTACGCTCTCCATAAGGCCACTAATCGGGCCAAAGCATCCTGAATCACCGGGGTTGCAATAAACCCCTTTGGGACCTGAGTTGGTCCCACTGGAACAGTCTGAGCTGGAACCCCCTCATTAATCTCTATCTGGGGCTCCGCAACTGGGGTTGTTTTATGAGCAATGGGCTGAGTCTTGCCCCTGCGTCGGCCTCTTGCGTGGCCTCGGCCTCTGCCCCTAGTAGGAGTTGCTGGTGCTGGAGGACCTGATTGTTGGTCAGCGGAAGAAGAAGCACGTGTTCTCGCCATCTGCGAGAGAATAGAAGATTTTGATCAGTATTTGAGATGTCAAGAATCGCATGACAGAGTAGAAATAGAGTGATTTTTTGTTCCTAACTTTATAGCCTCTGAGAGATAAGTACAGACGTCTCAGTACCGATCCTTCAGACTCTATTAAGCTTGTTCGTGAATTGTGAGACCTAGGCAACCTAGTGCTCTGATACCAACTTGTCACGACCCAAATTCCCAACCCTCGGGATCGTGATGGCACCTAACACCATACTTGCTTGGCAAGCCAACGTTAGAATTTAATCAATCGTTTTCTTTAAGAAGTTCACTTAAACACAATAGAACAATTTAAAATAAAGGGAAATATAGTCCTTTCCAATAAATAACTGCATGAATAATATTAGAAATAATAAGACGAACCACGAACTAACACTAAAGGTATAACTACCCAAGGTCTGGTGTCACAATTCACGAACTATTAAAGAATACTCAAATAATTGAGCTGAAAGAAATGTATCTCTGTTTTGAATGAAATAAAACAATATCTAAATAATAAAGGGAAGACTCCAGGAATCTGCGAATGCCAGCAGATCTACCTCGTGTCTCCATGCGAACGATATCAGCTACTACTTTTACCTAGCTCTGCTCGGTACCTGGATCTGCACAAGAAGTGCAGAGTGTAGTATCAGTACAACCGACCCCATGTACTGAGTAAGTGCCGAGCCTAACCTCGGGAAAGTTGTGACGAGGCTAGGGCAGGACACCACATAAAACCTGGACATATATAAACATGCTAGCAGAAATAACAGCAAGTAAAGAATTTACAAATAATAAACAATGGGAAGGGTCATGTTGTGGGGAATCTTATCATAAGGAATGAAACAACGAAAAAGACAGACATAAACAATGATAAACCAACTAAATTGAGCAATTAAAGTAGAAATGGAATTTGTATGGCATCACCCTTCGTACTTTACTCTGAGCCTCACCAAACAATAAATAAAAGGCACGGCATCACCCTTCGTGCTTTTACTCTCATCCTCACCATATAATGAATATGAATGCACGACATCGCCCTTCGTGCTTTTACTCTCTTCCTCACAATATGGATAATTCATGCACGGCATCACCCTTCGTGCTTTACACTTTTCCTCACAATATAATATAAATTGAACCATGCACGGCATCACCCATTCTCCCCCGAGCCCGAATATACATTTAGTTTTGGAATCCGACCTCAATTCGAGGTCTAAATTCCCAAATTTTGAAATTCCTATGTTCTACCCAAAAATCCGAATTTTTACCATGAACACTCTAGATTCTAGGTTGAAATCTTGTTAAAAGTTTTTAAGGATTGAAAGGAATTAGTTAGAGATTACTTACTAATGATTTGGAGAAGTTTGGGTCTTTGGAAAATCCCTTATGGAGGTTTAGGGTTTGAGAGAATTGAAAAATGGGTGAAAACCCCATCTAAAATTTGACTTAACAGGCTGCGGTTATCGCATTTGCGATCAGGGGTTCGCAATTGCGAACCCTTAGAAATTAGTGTTGTCTTCGCATTTGCGATATAAATGTCGCATTTGCGACATCTGAGGCTCTTCGCATTTGCGGCCAAAACTTGCATTTGCGAGGTCTGAGGCTGGCCTAGGCCTTCGCATTTGCGATGAAATTCTTCGCATTTCCAGGCCTGCAAACTTCGCAATTGCGAAGCCTGATCTCGCAATTGCGAGATCAGAGGCCTGGCGACAGACACCAGATGCACAACTGAGATTTTTCTAAGTCTAAACACTTCGTAGCCTACCCAAAACTCACACGAGCCCTCGGGGCTCCAAACCAAACATGCACGCAAGTCTAAAAACATCATATGGACTTGCTCATGTGACCAAATCTTCAAAATAACATCAAAAGCTACGAATTCAACCTCAAAACTCACGATTTTCTCAAGAATACTTCAATTTCACTATTTCTCAACCGAATGTCCGAATCACGTCAAATCAACTCCGATTCTCATCAAATTTCACAAATATGACGTAACATCATAACAAACTTGTACCGGACTCCAGAACCAAAATACGGGCCCAATACCAACGATTTCAAATATTATTTTATTTCTTTATTTCCTGTAAAAACTAGCACAACAATTTTCGTTAAAAAATATTTTCTAAGGCTAGGGACTTCGAAATTCAATTCCGGGCATACTCCCAAGTCCCATATTTTACTGCGGACCTCCCTGGATCGTCGGAACACAGATCCGGGTTCGTTTGCTTAAAATGTTGACCAAAGTCAACTAAAACCAAATTTTTAACGCTCAAAATTAATATTTCTCATGTTTCCACATAAAAGCTTTCTGGTTTCACGCCTGGACTGCTTACGCAAATCCAGATAATTAAAATTAGTCTTTTTAAGGTTAATAAGCCCAGAATAATGTCTTAATTCATAAGATGACCCTTTGGGTCATTACAAAAAGTATCGTTTAACTAAAAAAAATATTTGTAATATAATAAAAATCATGATTAAAAGAGGAACAAATACAACACCTTTATGGCCCTTATCATATGGTTAATAGTAGAGGCAGAATTAGGATTTCAAAGTTTATGGGTTCGTGATTCTAATCGTTTTAAGCTATGAGTTCTGAATTAATAATTTATAACACATATTTAATGGATTTTTTTAGTGATAAATATATAGTGTTCAAATCAAAGTTACCGGGTTCAATCGAACCCCCTCCCAGCACCCTAGTTTCGCCCCTGGTTAATATTTAAAGGTTTTATTCTATCTATGTAATCTTATAAATATAAATATATTCATATTAATACATATTGATATAAATCTATGTATTAATTAATTAATCTTGTATTATATTCATATTGAATATAAATATATGAGCTAGCTATAAAATAAATAAATAAAATCTAAAACTAACACCACTTTAGAGTTTAGATGATACTCCAAAATGGTATTACATTAAGAAATGCTAAACAAATTATCAAAACTAAACACTGGTAATAATTTAAATCATTTATTTTAAAACTTTTTTGCCTCTCATAATAAACTAATGATTCTTCAATTATAAGTATAGATTTCGTTTTCAACTAATCTTTTAGACGTCTAAAACACGTCAAAAGGGATCTCATCATTTGATTTTTTCTATACAATGTATTTCTTTAATTTGGGTGCCATTTTAAATGTGATTACTTTTACATTTACCTTTATATATTTTTTCAAATCTTTTTGGCCTTAATTGAATTAATTCTAATACCGTCGAGAGGATCACATTTACCTGAGAAATTAATATTGCATATTAACATAAGTTTTGAAATGTAATATGAACTCCTAGAAATACAATGAAATGGTGAAATTATTAAGAACAATTGATATCCAATTAATACCTATTAATTGGAGGAGCCAGCCACTATATACCTAACATATTAATTTTAATTAATTTTTGACACAAAATTAAAAAGACATTTAAAAAAAACATGCCAAAATATTTATTTAAGATCCCTATTTTCTTCTAAACACGCCACTAATTAATGGTTAGAGATCTAGCACATGCCATTAGTATTTAATTTTGATACTTAACTGAATAATTACACATTCTCCATTTAAAAAGGCGTACGCACGTTATATATTATTCCTAATTTAAAAAAAATAATTTGATTTAATTTGTCTAATAGAAAACAAACGGCTTATATATAGCATATACTTTTAACTATCACATATTATATAGTCATTATAATTAATAATTAGCATAAGATTTCCATTACTTAAAGTGTTAAATTGACCGATTATAATTATCAAATATTTAGTTTATTTGATTACCTTAGATTTACAACAAACTTCTCTATAACAGTCTCGTTTGTTCCGAATATTTTTGGACATTGTAGCGAGGTGTTGTTATAGAGAACATATATAATAACGTAACATAAAAATTGATTTTGAAAGAGTTTAGCTTTTATAGAGAAGTGTTGTTATATAAAGATGTTGTTATTGTATATAATTTTGTGTTATAATCTCCTACTTTACGAAAAAAATTATTGGAATTAATTTTTATGAACTAGTAAATTGTTGCATTCCAATTTCCAAATTTGTGGGATTGCAAGATGTCAAACTTTACAAATCTTTTACGTCTAAAGAAAAAAAAAAGCACAATTTTTATAAATGACTCACGTATTACCTAAAAAGGAATAAAGAGTAGAGAAAGAACACAATGGAAAGGGAGAATTATTGGATACAGTCAAACCTCTCCGTAACAGTCTCGTTTGTTTCGAATATTTTTAAATGTTATAGCGAATTATTGTTATAAAGAACATATATTATAACAAAATGTGGTATTTGGTTCCGAAAAAACTTGATTTTTTATAGTTAAATGTTGTTATAGAGACGCCTGACTGCATATGAAAGGGCCCTTAAAAAATTTCAGTTGTAAATTTTTTAAAAAGTAGTATACACATGACGTGGAAAATACAAATCACCATTTTGTGTTAATTTTTTTATTAAAAAAATGTTTGGAAAAAGCATATTTGATTGAGCTGAAATTTAGAATTTGTAACGAATTATATGTTCAATTTTTTTATTCTAATAAACTCTTTTAATCTGAAAAAGAAAATTTGAATGACGACCTTCTCGTGATATCGCCTATTAAATTGGGATTTACATATTTATATATTCGAAAAAGGGCTAAATATACTCATGTACTATCAAAAAAGACTTAAATGAATCCTTCGTTATACTTTGAGTCTGTATATACCTCTGTCGTTGCACCGTTGATTTAAATATACTCTTTTTCCGTCAAGTTTGTCCAAAGACATTCAATCCTATGTGGCACTAACATTTGATAAGGTGGATGCCACATGACTTGCCACCTCAGCGCCCCTAACCCATTTTAATCTTTTCACCACTAGAATTTTCTTCCCTCCACCACTATTGCCACTATCTACCTCATCAAATATCAATGTCACGCTGGATTGAATGTTCACCTTGGACAAACTTAACAGGAGAAAGATATATTTGAACCAACAGTATTACGAGAAAAGTAAATTGAAATCGAAAATATAACGATTTATATATTTAAATATTTTCTCATAGTATAGAGATATATTTGGCCCTTTGGCATTATATAGTATTATGCTATTTGATGTTAGAGTATTATCAGAGGCAGAGCCAGGATTTGAATCTTATGGTTTCAGGAATTTAGTCTTCTTAAGTCACTGGGTTCTAAATTAATAATTATCTCTTAAGACAAATACACAATTTATACAAAAGTTATTGAATTTGACCGAACCCGTAGCGGAAAAGCTAGCTCCGCCTCCGAGTATTATATGTTCAATTTTTTTGACACTAATAAACTTTTTTATCTTTCCTGTCAAGAAAATAGAATTGAAATAATTAGAGAAGTGTTGCTTTATCTTCCAAAAGTAATAGCACTACACTCAAATAATTTATAGCGACAAATAAAAGAAAGATTAAAATAAACGGAAGCAACTATTTTTGGGAAACGTAAAGGGTGAAGCCAACGAAAACTTAATCAAAATATCTACTTTAAATGAATCTTCACTAATCATCAAAATTAATCTAGAATTATTTTTGGGATTTAAAGATTTTATTTTTTTAAATTTTTCAGAAAATAATTAAAATCTATAAACAAACAGATATTTGATAATAAATTTCTTTTAAAAAAAAAATCTCAAATTCAGGTTTGAAATCGATAATATGAGCAAGTTTATATATACGGAGTTAAAACTCAATCAAATTATCACTTTATAAGGTACTCTGTTTGTCTTATATTATTTGTCGTCGTTTTTAAATATAATTGTCTCAAATTATTTGTTATTTTAGAAATTCAAAATAAAACTAATCATAATTTTTCCATTTTACCCTTGATAGTACTTGTTCTTAAAAATGGAGATAGCAAATAAATAGAGTAAATATTCAATTAAGAGATTATATCTTAAGACATAAATAAAGGTAAAATAGTCCAATACTCCTTCTAATTAATATTTTTAAAGGGGCGTGTAAAATAGTAACACGACATATAATTTGAGACGAAGGGAGTATATAAGAATAGTACTCCCTCCGTTCCATAATAAGTTACATTTTTGTCTTTTCATTTTGGTTCAAAATAAGTGTCTTTTTTACATAATGAAGAATGAATTAACTATAGTTTTTCAAATTTGCTCTTATGTACATATCTCAATGTGTCAAGGTAACAATATGCAAATCTTAATTAAGGGTAATTTAGAAATACTTATTTATCTTCTAGGAGTTAGTATTTTATTAAGGGGTGTGCCAAAGGCCAAAAAGTTACTTATTGTGGACCGGAGGTAATATTGAACAATGTATATTAATAATGTTGGAATTACTTCTTATCGACCGTTTGGTTTAATATATTAAAGGTTTTGAAAGGCCAGTTCTGTCTTTATACATACTTATTCATGTATAAAAACCATGATATTGCTCATATCATAGTTTGCTACGTATAAGAATGACACTGAATAAGGTTAATTATACATAAGTTGAAAAACACAACCAAACAAGGAATTAATAATACCAAAGCAAATACAGTCAAACCTCTCTATAATAGTCTCGTTTGTTACGAATATTTTTTTGATGTTATAGCAAACTGTTGTATATAAAACATATATTACAGTCAGATCTCTCTATAACAACATCCCTATATAACCAGAGGCGAAGGTACAAAGGTCGAAGGGTGATCAACTAACCACCTTTTCGTCGAAAAATTACACTGTATATATAGGTAAAATATTAGATTTTAATGGTATATAACATATATAGAACACCCTTTAACATGGATTTTTGTGCCTATTTCAAGTTTGAACACTATAAATAAAACTTCTGGCTTCACCACTGTATATAACAACACTTTCCTATAAAAACCAAGTTTTTTCGAAACCAATTTTCATGTTATGTTATAATATATGTTCTATATAACAACACCTCACTATAACATCCAAAAATTATTCGGAACAAACGAGACTGTTATAGAAAGGTTTGTGTATAACATAACATGAAAATAGATTTCGGAAAAATTTAACTTTTACGGTAAAGTGTTAGACTATTATACAAGGATGTTGTTATAAAGATCTTTGATTGTATTATTTTTCCTAATACGTCTTACCAAACGATCCTTTAATTAATTATAGTTAGATAATGAGTTAAGATAAAATATAAATTTTAATTCAGAAATTCAGGTACATATATGACTGTCTCGTGAAGCATGAAAATTAATCAAAGTTCAGTATAAGGAGAGAAAAAAGAGTTCCTTTCATTTTCTTTCCTTCTTCTTCTTCTCTCCTTCTCTCTCTGTAAAACCCAACCTCTCTCTCTCTCTCTCTCTCTCTCTCTACCGAACTCACATTAATTCTTTGCTTTTACCTTTAACTTCACGAGATCCTCCATTTTTCTTTTTTTTCTTTCTTTGTTCATCTTAACATTGTAAAAATTTCTTAGTCAATCCACCATTACACTTACAAATAAAGAGAAAAACCCAAACCCAGTTCAAGATTTGAGTACTTTAAGATATATATATACACACATTGCTAAATTTATATTTAAAAAAAAATGTCGCATTCTGGAAAACCCATGTCGGAAATGGGTTTTGACTCATTAGCTGATCGGTTGAGAAACTCATTACTGAGTAGTTGTAATATTAACCAAGAGAAGGATGAGGAGGAGAAGAAGAACGATAACAAGCCCGATTTTCGAGAACTGGATCTGGGTTCACCCGTTTCACCATTAATAACCCGAACGAGTCGACTCAGTACTTCCACCACCACTACTACTTCTACTACTACAAGTAGTAGATCTAGCTCATCATCTGGATCCGGTTCGGGTCGAAATGTGTTATGTTCGGGTCCTAGAAAGTCAGATTCGAGCCATTCCGGCGAACTTTCGGGTTCGGGTTCAGTCGAGAGCTCGCCTACAGTACGTGGGCTCAAACCGGGTCATGGGCGGTCCGATTCGGGAAATACACATCCTTTAATTTATTCCGGCGGATGCTCCGTCACTTCCCCTGTCGGTAATGCGCTTCCGGCTGGCAATATTTGTCCGTCCGGCAAGATTTTGAAAACCGGCATGGCTTGTAAATCCACAAAGACTGATGTTTTAGGGACCGGAACGGCTAATTACGGCCATGGCAGCATAATGCGCGGCGGCGCGGGTCCAAAATCCGCCGTCGATGGCGGTTCTGGCCATACTATGAATTCAAGAGGATTTACTGTTGGTGAGACAGTAAAAAGAGGGATTTTTACTAATGATTCAGATGAGTTGAAAAGAATAGGGAATGAGAATTACAAGAAGGGTAATTTTATTGAAGCTGTGAGTATTTATGATAAAGCCATTGCTATTTCTCCGGGCAATGCTGCATTACATTGTAATCGAGCTGCTGCATTAATGGCTTTGAACCGGCTAGGCGAGGCAGTGAAGGAATGTGAGGAAGCCGTTAGGCTGGATCCATCGTATGTTAGAGCACACCAACGATTAGGATCTTTGTTACTTAGGTAAGTGATTTATAAAAAGTTTGAATCTTTAGAATCTGTCCATAACCAGTACGCGTGTACTGGTAATGTGGTGAAGTTTGTGTATGGTGTATGGATATAGAAAAGATCAAATGTATATGCGCGTTGTTCGCATATTGGTAATATGGTGAAGTTTGTGAATGGTGTATGTGATATAAAAAGGATCAAAATTTTAGAATCTATATGCGTGTTTGTGTATTTTGGTAATGTGGTGAAGTTTGTGTACTGTGTATGTGATATAAAAAAGATCAAATTTTCAGAACCTATATGTGTGTTTGTGTATTGGTTATCAAATTCTTGGTAATGTGGTGAAATTTCTGTATTCGAGAGTAAGTGTCAAATGTGTTATTTTGATTAATGTTGCTTGCTATCACATCCTACCCTCCCTAGACCCCACTTGTGGGATTATACTGGGTTGTTGTTCTTGGCTAAGTTATTTGCTAATATAAAACTTTCTTGATTGATGCTTGCTGTGTATGGTAGTATTGGTTATCAACAAATGTTGGAAGCGTGGCTGTTAAATTCGTTATTTTGATTGTCTTTTCTGGCCTAGTTATTTCCTAATGCAAAACTTTCTTGATTGATGTTTGATAGTGTGTGCATTTTACCAAACAAATGTCAAATGGGATGCAGGAAATGTGTTGATTGGTGGGTGGATGCACCTTTCGATTAGCCAGATCTGATTGTTTTAAATGAACAAAAGTTAATGGTTTTGTCTGTTTGGATTTTTGTGGTCATTGTTTCTGGTACCTGTTCCTATGTTTGTCCCTTTTTCTATAGGGCTATAGTTTCATGCATTTTATTGTTGTGTTCTCCTTTCACTTTTTAGTTTCTTCACGGATTGTAATTACACTTGCGACGGCATTCTCACAATTCCTTATCTGAATTAGATTATTGGAGTGTGCTTGCTTATTTTGCTTAGAACTGTAAGCAATCTCATTTCCTGTAAAACTTCAGTTTAGGACAGGTTGAAAATGCAAGGAGTCACTTTTTTTCCCTAGGTCATAAGCCAGATCAAGCTGAGTTGCAGAAGTTGCAAGCGGTGGAGAAACATATCAGCAAATGCACTGATGCCCGTAGAGGTAGAGATTGGAAAAGTACCTTAAGAGAAGCTGAGGCAGCAACTGCTTCTGGAGCTGATGCATCTCCTCAGGTAAAGCATTTCTAATGGTTCAGTTCCGTGACAAATTAGTTAATGAAAATTTGAAGTGCTTGTACTGAATTGCTGATATTGAAATCGCAGCTATTTGCATGTAGAGCGGAAGCTTATTTGAAGTTACACAAATTGGAGGATGCTGAATTGTGCCTATCAAAGATTAACAAGTTCCAACCATCTGCTGTAGCATGCCAGTCAAAATTTTTTGGGATGCTCTCTGAAGCATACATATTCTTCGTTCAGGCTCAGATTGAGATGGCTCGAGGAAGGTGAGTATATGAGTATAACATATGCTGTAATAGAAATAAGAGGTTCAGCAGGAATATGAGAGAACGGATCATGAATACCTGCAGGTTTGAAAATGCACTTACTTCTGTTGAGAGAGCTGCACAAGTTGACCCTCGAAGTAGTGAAGTTTCTGTTTTACTCAACAATGTGAGGCTGGTGGGGCAAGCTCGTGGTCGCGGCAACAATCTATTTAAATCTGAAAGATATACAGAAGCTTGTGCTGCTTATGGGGAAGGGCTCACACGTGATTCTTCAAATTCGGTTCTCTACTGCAATAGAGCAGCTTGCTGGTATAAACTCGGGCAGTGGGAAAAATCTCTGGATGATTGCAACCAAGCTCTTATTATCCAGCCAAATTATACTAAAGCTCTACTTCGACGAGCTGCCTCAAATGCTAAGGTGACATGCCTCCTTCAAATCTTAGTTAGTAATACTCTATGTTTTCCTTTTTCCCCCCATTTTTTTTATAACCGTGGTGTCCGGGCTAGCTTGCGCGCAACTCGGCGAATTCCACAGAATACTTGTTACCTCCACCAGTAATAGGTACCATCGGGTGATTCTGTCCACCAAGGCTTGGACAATGGGAAGTAACATAGTGTTTTTGTCTCCCCGGGATTTGAACATGAGACATCATGCTTCTCAACCCACTTCATTGACCAATAGGGGCCACACCCGTGGGTGCACAGTTCACTACTCTATGTTTTTCTAGAAGATGATGTTTGAGAAAAAAAAACCATAAATTTGATCTAATACAATGAATTATAGCTGGAAAGATGGGCGGACGCTGTGAGAGATTACGAGGTTTTGAGGAGGGAACTTCCAAATGACAACGAGGTTGCGGAATCATTGTTCCATGCCCAAGTTGCATTAAAGAAGTCACGTGGAGAAGATGTTTACAATATAAAATTTGGTGGGGAGGTGGAGCTGGTGTCGGGTCTCCAGCAGTTCCGGGCTGCGATTTCATCATCTGGTAAGTTTTCCTGCATCTATTATCTTAACCTTCCTTCTATCATTTACTATATAACTCAACAACTGCAGTTGGAAACTGTAGGTGCATCTGTGGTCCATTTTAAAGCGGCATCCAACCTACAATGCAAGCAGATATCGCCTTTCTTGGACACCTTAAGCACCAAATTCCCTTCAATAAGTTTTCTCAAGGTAAACAATTATAGGCCTGACTTGAGAACTTTTACATGTACAAGAGAGGAATGAAGAGAACTCATATTAACTTACATTTGTCTTCTGTTTTCTACTGAAGGTGGATGTGGAAGAGAGCCCAACAATCGCTACAGCAGAGAATATTAGAATAGTACCTACATTTAAGATTTACAAAAATGGTAGCCGCGTGAAGGAGATGGTTTGCCCAAGTCCCGAGGTGTTGGAGTCATCGGTGAGGCATTACAGCATTTAAGAGTGCGATTGTCATTTTTCATTGTGCTTTTTTGCCTATTGCCTTGCGTTCTCTTGCAATTCCAATTGCCTGATCACTCTGAAAACCGTCTCCACTCCCACATAGAAGTATTCCATATATACATGTGACAAATCAGAGCAACCACAAAATGCGTTTATGAGCTGATTCAGCTGTGCCTATCGCCTGCAGAGGGAAAATTTAGTCTCCTTTTTTTTACCCTTGTTTATTCATTCATTCATTCCTCATTTCTGTTCAACTTCTTTTCCCGTCTCCGGCATTCTCTTCCATTTGTATTTTTAAGATTTTTAGCCTTGCCTCCCCTAGGATAATCCATGTAGAATTGATTGTTTAGAGAGAATAGAAGCCGCTGGCTGGATGGTGTTAGATGAGGATCATAATGTGTACATATACGATGATACACACAACCGTTGGAGGCCGAGGAAGGGATATTCGATGTCTAGTGGGTAGTTATTGGTTTAGTGAAAAAAGGATGAATATGATTATGTTTCTTAGCTCAAGCATTCTATCAATAAAATTCCATTTCTTTTCCCTCTTTCTGTCTTGGTAAACATTTAACTCATTCATGATCTATAAGTTGCATTTCTTGTTTGAATGCCTTCTGAATGGTAGGCTGTGTACTGTTGATCGAGAAATCTCGAGTGTATTCTCTAGCCGAGGTTCTATGGGAAATAGCCTCTCTACCCTCTCAAGGTAGGGCTAAGGTCTGCGTACACATTACCGTCCCAGACCCCACTTGTGGAACTCACTTGTTACTTTTTGTTGTTGTTGAGAAATCTCTGAGTGAATTGACACACTGTTCGAAACTCGGTGGATAATGGGTTGCCCCCTCAAGTTAATAATTGATGTTTGGTTCGTAATAGATGGCTGTGGACCGCTTGATCTTTGGGGTTTTGTACTTAGGTAAATTTCATAAGTATATGATTGTAGCTGTCCCTATCTTAACTTGTCTCCTCTCCTAACTTTTCTCATTAATTTGCCAATATTATGGACCATTTGGTGATATGGATAGTATATACAGCTATGGTACTTGTGCACATTCATTGTGTCCCGTCCCACTGGTTAGTGAAGATGGAAGTCCAAAGCTTAATAAGGTGGAAGGCGAAGCCGATGCAAGAGCAGGGTTGAAAGACAAGAGAGAAGAATTCAATCTCCCTTATTTGTTTCATTCTCAATGGTTAGTCGGTTGGCCAGGATGCTTTGGTTTATCGGATCGATCGCAGTGGTCAAGTGCGTTGGATGACGCGGCATTCTCGTTTAAATAGTACCATCAACTGGTGACCGGATTGCTACTAGAGAGAGGAATGACTATAGGCACGAAACTTACTTGATGGTGACCGGATTGTTACCAGAGAGAGGAATGACTATAGGAACGGAACTTACTTTTGACCCTTTCTTTGATACCATTAAAAATATATGTTACGGAATGAATTAAAGGAGCGGAATATTATTAATGAAGAATGGCTCTTCATATAGAGAAAATATTAATCTAACAAACTTTTAAGATAGTGACTAATTCTAAGATTTGAATAACTTTCACTTGACATATACACCTTCAACTAATTACTACTTAAATTCAAATTCCTAACCTAAGGGTGTGTTTGGTACGAAGGAAAACATAAAAAAAAGGCAGTCCGGTGCACTAAACTTCCACTATGTGCGGAGTCCGGGGAACGGTTGGACCACTATTTTACGCAGTCTTACCTTGCATTTTCTGCAAGAAGTAGTTTCCACGGCTAGAACCCGTGTACTCCTGGTCACATGGCAACAACTTTACCAGTTGCGCGAAAGCTCCCCTTCATACGAAGGAAAACATATTCTGGAAAATAGTTTTTAATTTTTTCATGTTTGGTTGGCTTAAATATTTTGGAAAACTTTTTCCTTTTGAACTCATTTTCCTCCGGTTGGCGGAAAGTGACTTCCTTACCAAAAAGAGAAACTATTTTCCAAAACTCTTTCTCAACCTTTCCCACCCTCCACACTCCCCCCACCCTATTCCCCAACCACCCCATTCCTTTCCCCTGCTAACCCTCGGTCACCCCATCCCTAACATTGTTTCCGTCACCTCGGCTATATATATATATATATATTAAAAAAATATTTTAAGTGAGAAAACTACTTATTTTCTAGAAAAATATTTTTAAGTGACAAACAAACCGTAAAACTTTACGGATAAACTTCAAACTCTAATTGTAAGTGAAGTAATGAAAGAAAAACCCACCTAAGTAAAATTGGAGTTAGAAATGAGTGAGAACGAAGAAGACGACAATGTATGAAAAGGACTAAACGCTAGAAAGTCCAAAATACATAGGCAGCGAAATTAAAGGAATCTAATACTTTATCTGGTCCGAAATAAGTGATTTTTTTATTTTTTTGTGATTCAAAATAATTAATTTTTTTAAATTTCAAAAATATTTTTTTTTCCTTACATTATCCTTGAAGTAAATAGTGTTGGAGTATATGTTAGAATTGTTTATGTGAAGAAATAGTATATGTTAATATAGTTAATTTAATTACTAATTAATATTAAAAGGTAAATTTCTTAATATGTACGTAAATAACAAAAAAATTATTTATTTTGGACCGGAAGTGAATAAAGAATAAAAACACGTTGCTAAATGACACATCAATTCAATGTTTGCCGTACGAATTACGTTACAGAGAATAGGGGAAAACGATTTTCGAGATTGATGTGTAATGAATACTTCAAAAGGAAATATATGATCAGTCAATGAAATCAGATCATCATTCAATATTATAGCCGTTATAGATCCATCTATCTTATCTATTGCACTAAAAAATGTGGCTTGATGAGCAATGACTTATATCGGGAATCATGAGATTTCGGGTTTAAATCACAACAATAATAATATATTCAGTGTATTTTTACCGTGCAAAATTTGAGAAAATAATGTCTATGCAGACTTTACCCTTATATTATAGAGGTAAATGAATTGTTTTCGTTCAACTCTTGGCTCAAGAAAAAAAAACAGTAATGAAGAAGTCATGCTGAAAATAATAACGACAAGAACAATAACAACAACAAAACAATAAAGCAATAAGAAAGCTGAAACAAGGAAACCAACATATAAAGTGCATTACATAATCCACAGATAGACGGTTTACCCATTCAGTGACATTTCATAATAGAAATTATCGGGTAAATTCGATATAATAAGCGTCTGTTAGTGTTCTTGTTTTCCTTCTCCTCTCGGGACCTATCTGAAAGAGAATCCACTACTTTTTGATTGTGAATAACTCAACTTGTTTTGTGTTGTTCAAGAATTTTTATTTAGACAGTTCATATCTACCATACATGGTGTTATGATCTAAAGATTTTACTTCTTCTGTATTTCAGTAGTAACATATTTCTCTTTTTATCCGTTAAAATTTCAATAGATCGAGTTACTCAATATCTATAATTGCAAACTAGTTCGGATACTACGATTATTTTATTTTTAAAAAAAAAAAGAAAAAAAAAAGGACAGAAATCCATCTATTTATCAATCGTGATGTCCTGAATTTGGTGTATACTTTTTCCAATATAGATATGTCATGTCAATTGTGACTAGTGCTACTAATCCCAATGCCTTATTCTCCTTTAACTCTTTGGTCATTTATATTTCCTCCTATTGCTACCAGTGGCAATTTTCAAGGTCAAAGTGGCCACTGCAATTCTTGACGTGCCATGACTTGCATATATCATTATGATTTTGACTGTCTAGCTTTCATATTTTGACTTATATTATATATTATTTAACGGCTATTAATTTTTTATAATTATTATATAAATAATTATTTTATGTAGTTATTAGTCAGTTATTACGGTAGTGTATTCGCTGTATTCGCGTTGTTATATTCATGAATACAACAACAAAAAATGCTTAAAATCAGGATAGTCCAGCTGTACGCGGTGCGTATTCATATGTATTCATGCGACGTATTCATGAATACAACATCAAAAAACTTCTAAAATCAGGATAGTCCAGCTGAACGCGCATGTATTCACATGTATTCACGCTGCTATATTCATGAATACAACAGTAAAAAAATACCTAAAATCATGGCCGTTCAGCTGTACACGTATGTATTCACATGTATTCGCGTCATGTATTCATGAATACAATAACGACAATCACCTTAAAAATAAATATGTTTAGCTGTCTAAGAAAGGGGAAAAACATAAATAGCGTCTTCATGCCTTATTTCATGTCACAATGCTAGTATATACCATAAATACTTATTTTGTTATAAAATATAAAAAGTGGCTAAAAAAAATAATATTTTTAAATGATTTTAGTTTATAATAAATAGAATGTATACCCATGCTATAGGAGGTAAAACTTCATTTAATTAATTATACAATATTTGAAATTTACGACTTGAATGATTTCAATCATCCAACACATTTTTGATGACATATCAATCATCCATTTTCATTAACAAAAAAAGTATTGAACATAGTTGATTAGGCAGGGTCAGTGACGGATTCATAATTTTAAAGGTGTGGGTGCTCGTTGATGATGACTCCAAAAGAAGAGGAAAAATGAATTTACTTGTGGGTGCTAACTCAATATTTATCTATAACTATTTGTACAATTACCTATGTAATTTATTAAATATGGTAAAAGTTAATGGGTGCTTAAGCACCCACAAGTGGCAATGTGCATCCGCCACTGGGAAGGATATGACACATTTTCATGACCCTTAATAGGAGAGTGTGAAAATAGAGAATTAGGGTAAAACAATTAGTAAGTAGTCAAGCTTATTTCTTTTCCATATAGTATTAGTCTTATCTTCGTATTTTATTTTAGATTTCTATTACTACATGTTATTTCTTTTACTTCGCTTAACTTATTATCTTTCTATTGTCACTGTTTTTTCCCATGCTTCTCTATTGTCGTATTATTTTTCCAAAACTGTTGTGAGTGTGTTTTTCTTGAGTCAATGGTCTATCAAAAACAGTCTTTCTACGTTCACAAAAAAAGGGTAAAGTCTGCGTACACACTATCCTCCCAATAGTGGCATACGCAGGATTTTACATAAATAGTATCATAATTTGAAGAAAATGGACAAATGAATAAATAACTGTAATAACAAGTGGTGTCATTTTCTACATATATCCCCAATTTTTTTATTTTTTCTATAAAATATGTAGTAACAAATTTCGACCAAGTGTGTCCCGTGACACCGCATAGTATAAGGTGCATACACCCCTACCTTTCAAGATCGTACTCGTGAGATTATATCGGGTGTGTTGTTGTTCTTGTAGAAAATGAACCTAAACTTGGGACCCATTTGGGCATGAATTTTGCCATAATATATTTGAGATTTTTTCTTTGGCAAATACATGTATGTTCATAAATTTTATTCATATTTTGGCAAATTTCCAAAACCAAAACCCATATCCCAAATGACCCAAAATATTACTATTAATTTTTTAAATTGTCCCAAACTTTCGTATTTTATAAAAGAACCCACCATTTATTTTTTGTAATAATGTTGTTTCGTCTTCTCGGTCATCTGATAGTGCATTATGTAATTCATTATAAAAATAATAATTTTGAATCAAATTTATTTGTGTTCAGGACTATGATTGCGATAATATAATGAATGTAATTGACGAAGGTACTGTTGGGTATATTTGATAGTTTTTAAAACTTGTGGGTATAAGACATGTTTCATGTTTGTTTGTTTTAAAAAAAAAGTAAAATATATTTTAAAAACTAATGTCCAAATACAATTTCATCTTCAAACTAAGCTAGCGTTTGACCATAGATTTCCAAATTTGTTTTGAAAAATCTGTTTTGGGTGAAGTTTGGCTTGAAGATGAAAATATGTTTGGACATACGTTTTCAAAATATATTTTTCAAATTTATTTTGGAAAAACATGTGTATTATAAGGGATTATGGGACTTGAGATTTTTTCAAAATATAAGCAAAATTTATGACCAATATGTGTTTGTCAACTAAAGCCAAAGTTTATTTTAAAAAATTTATGGCCAAATGTGTCCTAAATTTCACCGAAATCAAGTTTTTCAAAATAAATTTGGGTCTCTATGCCCCCAACGCTAGTTTGATGTATGGCTTATGAGGAAAGATGATGAGTCACAAAGGGAATAAAACTAGTCATTTCGTTGTAATACTTTCTTAATATGGTAAGTTACTTGAAGCTTAGAATAATTATAGTATGTAGTGGCTTATCAACAAAAGAATTACTCTCTTGAACCTGTTTGACTGGGCACATAGTTTAAGAAAAAAGGAAGACTTTTGAAATTTGTGATCCTAAATAATTCAAAAAGGGGCCCAGAGTATTTGTGTGGTTATAAAAGCTTATCATTAAGGGTAGAATAGTAAGTTTAACCAAAATTATTTCCAAATTTAGAAATAGATCATTCTTTTTGAACAGACTAAAAAAAATAAGTTCAAATAAACTGGAACGGAGGGAGTAGCAAGAAACACAATGAGTTGAGGAAGACAAGTAAGAGGAGGAGTAAATCAGTAAATGCACTAGGAATTAGATGTGCATTTATTGGTTTAGGGCTATAGGACAAAGATGTTTGACCAAATCAGTGAAGTTAAAGCATAAAAGCGATTCTAAATTTTTTCGTACCATAGTACACTTCGGATACTGACTGCTGACATATCATTACTGCTTAAATGGACCTAGAAATGAGAGAAATTAAAAAATAGTCAGATTTATCGATGATCATTCAAAAATAGTTACAGTTTTAAAAGTAATTAAAATTTAGCAATTTTTCATGTAAGATAAATTTGAACAAAAATACTGTTCAAAAGCAGGAAAATACTTCATCATAATATACTGGAATTCCAGCAAAGTATACCAATCCAACATAATAAGCTGGAAGTTCATACACAGGTGCTCGAATCTCCAGTATATTATGCTGGAACTTTCCGCGTGTTGGAGTTCCAGCATAATATGCTGGAAGTTCATACACAGGTGCACCAAACTCCAATATATTATGTTAGGCCGGTCTTTGTTGCAGCAAAATAGTGATTATTTTGCAATGACTTGGCAAATGCTGACTATTTTTAAATTACCAATCCGAAAACTAACTAGTCCATGCTATTTTTACCACAGAAACCTTATCAACCCACATAAAGAAAAGGAAAAAAGTTAAAATTGTCATTCTACTATTTGAAATTGAATAATTTTGATATTCGTTAAATTTTGAGAAATTTTCAGAAACAACTATTGTTTAGTGGCTATTAACTCCCTATAGCTATCATATATATAATTACTTCCTATAGCTACTATTCAGTTGTTACGGTAGTGTAGTTTGTGTATTTGCGATGTTGTATTCATGAATACAACAACAAAAAGCGCCTAAAAATCAGGGTAGTCAGCTGTATGCGCATGTATTCACATATATTCGCGTTGACGTATTCATGAATACAACAGTAAAAAATGCCTATAATCAGGGCAGTCCAGTTGTACGAGCATGTATTTATGAATACAACAACAAAAAACGCCTAAAATCAGGGTAGTGCAGCTGTACGCGCATGTATTCACATGTATTTGTGGTGTTGTATTCATGAATATAACTGTAAAAAATGCCTAAAATCAGGGAAGTCCAGTTGTACGCGCATGTATTCACATGTATTCGTGCCATGTATTCATGAATATAATAGTAAAGATGCCTAAAATTAGGGCAGTCCAGTTGTACGCGCATGTATTTACATGTATTCACGTTGTTGTATTCATGCATGAATACAACAGTAAAAAGCGCCTAAATCATGGTAGTCCAGTTGTACGCGCATGTATTCACATGTATTCGCGTCATATATTCATGAATACAACAATAAAAAATACAAGCGCATGTATTCACATGTATTTGCGCTACTGTATTCACGAATACAACAGTAAAAAATGCCTAAATCAGGGTAGTTCAGTTGTACGCGCATGTCTTCACGTGTATTCGCGCCATGTATTCATGAATACAACAACAAAAAGCACCTAAAATCAGGGCACTCCAACTGTACGCACATGTATTTTATGTATTCGCGCTGCTGGATTCATGAATACAATAGTAAAAAGCGCCTAAAATTAGGGCAGTCCAGCTGTACGCACATGTATTCACATGTATTCATGAATACAGTAATGACAATCACCTTAAAAATAGGTATATCTAGCTGTTTAAGAGAGAGGAAAAACATAAAAAGTGTATTTCATGCCTCAATGATAGTATATACCATAAATACTTATTTTGCTATCAAATATAAAAGGAAGCAATAGAAAATAATATTTTAAAATGATTTTTGCTTATAATAAATATGGTGTATATCTTTGCTATGGGAGGTAAAATTACCTTAAACTTTTGATCTAATATTAAGGATTGTTACACAAATAGCCCGTCAAATTCAATCTTTACCTTTTCTAGCCGGTATACATAAATTATATATTGATTATACATAATTAAGCATATATTATACGTGAATTGTGTATACATATTAAACATCTGCCGGCTATTTATATTTTGAGAGATTAGTGTTTTACCAAAAAAGTGCTAAACCTTTTCTTAAAACGCATTAATGAGAGATAGGGAGTAAATCCTAACCAAAGATAATTAACTCTAGATCGAAGAAAATTAAGTAGGAAAAATCGGAAATGGTTAAGCTTGCGAACTCGTCAAGATTATAAAAGATGTCAAATGAAAATAATTGACTTACATTCTCAATGCTATCACTCTATAATATGCGATAAAGAATAACGGGAAGGTGTACCATTAACAGCTACAGATCATATCTTTATTGATTTCATGACGAAGATTACAAAGATTTGGAACAAGGTTTTGGACCCTCTCTTAGGTTTTCCATGGATTCCCTTCAGAGAAGGCCCTAAAATAAGAAGAAACAAGAAAAGTCCCTTTCTATCATTCTGTTATCCTGTATATATAATAGGTGTTCCCCCTTACCCAGCGGTCTTTAGCCAGGGTGTTTTAACCTGTTATTTATGCTTTGCCTCCCTAGACGCCTTGGCGTGCGCCTTGCAGTAGAGGCTTTCTGATGGTTCGACCTCGGCCGTGGACGAGATGCTCGTCGTCACGGTGTCTTGCGTGCGCCATCACTGCTTAATCTCCTTCTTTCCATTCCCTTTTGATGCCATTCTCACATGGTCAGATTTTGACCTATACAGGTAGTCCCTCCGCTTATTGGGGTCACCTTTGGGCGAGCACGATGGGCGGACCTCGTTAATTCAAAAACTTTGAGAAATCTGAACGTTTGGGCGATGGGCGAGCACCTCTTAGTGGGGCGATGATGTGACGTTTCGATAGCTTCGTCAGACCAGTGTGTCAGTTGAATTGACATTAATTTCGTCAGGTGTCATTATGACACATGTTCATCGTATGCTGCATCGTTTCCCGTGCTTCTCCCGTTATTTTTTTGAAAAAAGACGGCGCTTCGTTTCTCAAACCGACGTATTTATTTCTCTATAAATAAGAGATTTTCTCATTCGAATGTAGCGTTCCCAAATCAAGAAGATCCTAAGAGCATTTGTCTCTTCCCAGTTCTTCATATTTCTTTTTTCCGCTGGCAATCCCTGTGGCTGTTACCCTTCTTTCTTTACATTCACGATCTGCATAATCATTCAAATCGATGGCTAGTACTTCTTCTAGCCCTGACCGAGTCGTTAGTACTCCAGTGCCGGAAACTATCGTGCCTTGCCTCGAAGAGGGAGTGAGTTTGGCAGAGGTCGAGAGCTTTCCGACGGTGGATGAGGTGGTGCCCCACCCGGGGAAGGCAAGGACTGACTTCAATAGCGCCGTCGAAGATGAGCCTAAACCCGTACTTTCTACGATGGATGTCGCGACGCTTGCGGCATTCAAAGTTAAATGGAGAAAACCTGAGCATATCGAACTCGTTCCGGCGGGAGGCGATATAGTACACATACATCGCCCAGGATACTGCGCGTTCTACGCTTACACGTTTATATTGGGTACACACTTCCCCTTACATATACAAACTCTTCTTAATGCTCATCACGTATGCGGAGTTGGCCGACCGCGGGGTTTCCCTTCAACACTTTCTGCATCTATTCGTCCCCAGTTTTCATAGGGGCCATATGCTACATCTCCGTCACCGAGGTACTTAAGAGCCTTGTGATCGTAATGGACGACATGACCAATCGCCACTTCTGGGAGAGCTTCTTCTATGTCCGCACAGAGCACATGGTGTCTAATCCCGCCGGGTTCCCTGAGACGTGGAATTCTTACCGTAGGTCTTTCTTTTCCTTTTTCACAACGCTGATCAATTGTTTTCAGCTAGTGATCTCGTTGATTGATTGTTTTTTTTGTGTTGTCGTAGTCGAGAGACTACCCCCTCCGCAAGTTAATGATATTCGCGGGTGTGTGAGCTCGGTTCTGCCTCATACAGTGGGAATTCGCGCATGGGCACGCTTCCACGAGAGGTTTGGGCGTAAACCTTTCGACGGTAAGTCGCCTTGTCTTGGCCTTAGTCATTTTACCCTCCGCCCAGTATTTTTCTTTGCCTTATATTTTCATTCGGTCGTATGTCCTATTGACAAGTCGGAGAGGGGTGAGAAGGGAGAGGGATCCCGCTCTTGTTTTCCGTCAACCGGCTTCTTCTGCTAGGCACGTACTTGGGGCGGCTGCTAATGAGGGTGCTCGGAATCGGGCTATTTCGCAAATTGAGTTTGCGTCCAGATCAGGTCGTATTGAGGTTACTCCTCGGTCGGACTCTCCGACCCCTATGGTTTGTTCGGCGGGCGAACCCTCTCATGATATTGGCGAAGATGCATCGTCAAAGAGGCAGAGTATAGCGTCAGAGGAGATGTCTTCGATCGACGCTCCCTCGAGGGTTGGTCCTGCTTTGGTGGTGTCTGGAATCGAGGGAGATGTCTCCCTGGGAGTGGGAGCGATGCCCGGTTCGGGCACGGAAGGGGCCGTTGTGGCATCAAGGCAAAGTTCGGCGGCTGCCACAGTTATTCTGAGTGGACCCTCAACATCTCAGCAGGCTCACACCTTTTCTCCGGCCGGCGAGAGGTTGAAGGGCGTTGTGGTGGACGACTACGAGTCCGATCCGTACATCGATCCTGAGGATATGAGGGTGTTCGAAGAAGGCTTTACCAGGGTCGATATGAGGGCGGGTGGTCCTTCCCGTGTGCTCGAAATCCCGTCGAACCTTACCTGTTGGAGGATACGGTGGATTTGGTGCCGCAATTCGACCTTCTATGCTTCGTTGCCGAAAGCAGGTCTCTTCGAGAGATTAGCGAATCTAGGGTGTCACGCGGTGTGGCTGGGATGGCCTTGAGGGTGAGTTTCATGTCTTTACTTTCTTTGTTTTGTGTCTTTCGTTTTCGCTGATTCTTTTTTTTTTTTTTGCTTTAGACTTACATGTTGGAGATTGAAAGCGCTCATCGGGCCGAGACGTGGACCAAAGTCTTTTTGAAGATGGACGTGAAATACCGCCGGTATCGCAATAGGTGCCAAGAGATGCACACGCAGCTTAGAGCGGGTGGGGATACTCGGTCCCTTAGGGAGGAGTTGGAGAAGAAGGACGAGGACCTGGTGCGATCTATCCACATATGTAGTGAGCTCGAGGAGCTGCTTATTGTTAAAGACGAGGATCTCGAGGTGGGAAAGGGTGTTGCGGCGGAGTGCTAGGACCTTCAAGCGAAGGTGTCATCTTTGAGAGCCGAGCTCGAGCAGAATGCCACTAGAGTTTCTAGTCTGAGCGCGGAGTGGACCGAAAAGGTGACCGACTTGGAGAGGAAGGTGATTGAGTTAGAGAGGGCCGAGGGGGCCTGGGTGGCGACTATGGCGAGGGTGGCGGTGTTGGAAGACACTGTTCCGTCCTCAGGTCCGAGTGAGAGACTGATAGGGAGACGGCCACGATGAAGGAGGCAAGGCTCGAAGAGCGGATCGGTGTGCTTGAGCGGGAAGCCTCGAATCTGGGTGAACAGGTGGCGGCTCTTGAAGCCGAGAAGGCGCACTTGTTGGCTTAGGCCCCTCCAGAATGCGCCCTTGTTGGTGTCCCCCCCCACTTATATGAGATGTGGGTCCATGCTGAGGCTCAACGAGATGTATATAAGAGTTTATGGGCGGCGAGGAGTGTCACTGAGGCCGCTTTTGAGGATGCTCGTGTGAAGGCGCGCGAGGTTCGTCTTGCTTGCGGCTATGATCCCGCGACACCGGGAGCCGATGGGGATGCTGAGGTTGAAGACTAGCTCTCTTCTGATGATGGTGGTACTGGCGGGGACGATGGCGGAGATGCGGCAGAGTGAGGTTTTGTAGTCTTTTGATACTTGTTTTTTTTTTGGGAGGGAGG
>ML260271.1:74756-100170 GCA_005239495.1 Nicotiana undulata | reverse complement strand
TGTTGTGGGGGGGGGGGGGGGGGGGGG
This sequence comes from Nicotiana undulata, assembly GCA_005239495.1. Classification (NCBI taxonomy): domain Eukaryota; kingdom Viridiplantae; phylum Streptophyta; class Magnoliopsida; order Solanales; family Solanaceae; genus Nicotiana; species Nicotiana undulata. Next base: position 100,143 of record ML260271.1, on the reverse strand, counting down.
GGGGGGAATCTGTTTTGGCCTCTTGTAAGATGCTGTGCATATGTAAATTTCGAATTAGATTCAGTTTGTCTTTGGTTGTATGTCCCTTACTCTCTTCTTTCTTCTTTTCCCTTTCGAGAAAGAACTTCGGACTTTCTCGGGCCGAGTCCCCGTCTTTCACTTGGGAATTTTGTGGGATCAACCCTTACTTTATTCGAGCGAGGTCGAATTTTACTTGATTCGAGCGGGGTCGAATTTTACTTGATTCTAGCGGGGTCGAATTTTACTTTATTCGAGCGAGGTCGAATTTTTCTTTGGCGACTCGAGCGAGGTCGAGTTTTTCTTTTCGAGCTAGGTCGAATCTTTGTACTCGAGCGAGGTCGAATCTTTGTATTTGAGCGAGGTTGAATTTTACTTGATTCGAGCGGGGTCGAATTTTACTTGATTCTAGCGGGGTCGAATTTTACTTTATTCGAGCGAGGTCGAATTTTTCTTTGGCGACTCGAGCGAGGTCGAGTTTTTCTTTTCGAGCTAGGTCGAATCTTTGTACTCGAGCGAGGTCGAATCTTTGTATTTGAGCGAGGTTGAATTTTACTTGATTCGAGCGAGGGCGAATTTTACTTTGACGATTCGAGCGAGGTCGAATTTTACTTTGACGATTCGAGCGAGGTCGAATTTTACTTTATTCGAGCGAGGTCTAATATTTGTATTCGAGTGAGGTTGAATTCTGCTTTGGCGACTTGAGCCAGGTCGAGTTTTTGTATTCGAGCGAGGTCGCATCTTTGTACTCGAGCGAGGTCGAATCCTTTTATTCGAGCGAGGTCGAATTTTACTTTGATGGTTCGAGCGAGATCGAATATTACTTTATTCGAGCGAGGTCGAATTTTGCTTTGGCGACTCGAGCGAGGTTGAGTTTTTGTATTCGAGCGAGGTCGAATTTTGCCTTGGCGACTCGAGCGAGGTCGAATCTTTATACTCGAGCGAGATCGAATTTTACTTGATTTGAGCGAGGTCGAATGTTAATTTGACGATTCGAGCGAGGTCGAATTTTACTTTATTCGAGCGAGGTCGAATTTTTCTTTGGCGACTCGAGCGAGGTCGAGTTTTAGTATTCGAGCGAGGTCGAATTTTACTTGATTCGAGCGAGGTCGAATTTTACTTTATTCGAGCGAGGTCGAATTTTTCTTTGGCGACTCGAGCGAGGTCGAGTTTTAGTATTCGAGCGAGGTCGAATTTTACTTGATTCGAGCGAGGTCAAATTTTACTTTGTCGATTCGAGCGAGGTCGAATTTTACTTTGTCGATTCGAGCGAGGTCGAATTTTACTTGATTCGAGCGAGGTCGAATTTTACTTTGACGATTCGAGCGAGGTCAAATTTTACTTTGACGATTCGAGCGAGGTCAAATTTTATTTTGACGATTTGAGCGAGGTCGAATTTTACTTTGGCGATTCAAGCGAGGTCGAATTTCACTTTGGCGATTTGAGCGAGGTCGAATTTTAGTTTGGCGATTCGAGCGAGGTCGAATTTTACTTTGGCGATTCAAGCGAGGTCGAATTTTACTTTGGCGATTCGTGGGTTCAGTAGAGTGGTGTAAGAATATTACGTGCTGCCTTGCTTTCATTGGAGAATTTCATGCGTTGTTGTAGTTTGTGAACGTGTCGGGGCGAGTCCCAGTCTATATAGTCCCACCATCGTTCGGCCTGGAGAGACCGTCGACGGGGCGGGCGATGAATTCGCTGCTTAGAAGTTCAGATGTGATCAGATGTATATGGTCGGGTGAGTTGGCGTTGCATTTCTGTGGCGAGCACATGGGCGAGCTCCTGGTACTCACGTTCTGCTTGTGTTGGGGTGTTTTGAGCTTACCGCACAGTCCCCTGCTTATGCTAGTTCGTTCTGAGCCGTTTGTCTGTTATTTGCATTACGGTATGGTGGGGGGGTTTTTTCCCGATTTGCCTATTGCTATAGAGAGGAATTTAGAGCCGGTATGTCGGCTAACCTTTGCTCGCGTACTTGGGAGGGCGTCTTTGTCCTTCATTTCACTTCTATTTTTGTAAAATGAATAGCGGGTTAGAGGTATAAAGAATCATTCATTACCTTGGTCGGTTGGTTAGCTGATGAGGGAGATTGGTCCCATTTTCATCGCCGGTTGCACTCTTCAGACCTCACGTCGGCTTCACATCCAGCCTCGTCGTTATTTGAGCTTAAGCGTCTCGTGGGTGGATGACCCGCTCCAGTTGTTAGGACCTCGAGTTCGAGTCTTAGTTCGTTTCAGTTCCGGACGTGCCGAGATAACAGGAACATAAGTTATACCACAAACACAGACAAAGAGAATTTTAACAGTAAGTTATACAACAAACATCGCCCCATATGGTAAGAGGTAAGGGTGGTATGTGCGGGGTGCTAACCTGGAAGTGAGATTACAGGTGCGCTTGATGTGTGATAGTCACAGTCCCACCACGATGGCTTACGCTCGCAATGCTCCAGAGTTGCTACTGTGGCGCAACGTAGGTGTCGCGTATAAGGATTTATCCTTGGTTGGTTTGGTGGATCTAGAGGGAACTAAGGCTTTGGCTAGAAATCCCCACAGACGGTGCCAAATTGTTTTACCAAAAAAGTGTTTAACCTTTTCTTAAAACGCATTAATGAGAGGACAGGGAGTAGATCCTAACCAAAGATAATTAACTCTAGATCGAAGAACATTAAGTAGGGAAAATCGGAAATGGTTAAGCTTGCGAACTCGTCAAGTTATAAAAGATGTCAAATGAAAATAATGGACTTACATTCTCAATGCTATCACTCTATAATATGCGATAAAGAAGAACGAGAAGGTGCACTATTAACAACTACAGATCATATCTTTATTGATTTCATGACGACGATTACAAAGATTTAGAACAAAGTTTTGGACCTTCTCTTAGGTTTTCCATGGATTCCCTTCAGAGAAGGCCCTAAAAGAAGAAGAAACAAGAAAAGACCCCTTCTATCATTCTCTTATCATGTATATATACTAGGTGTTCCCCCTTACCCAACAGTCCTTAGCCAGGGTGCTTTAACCTGCTATTTATGCTTTGGGTCGACATCCCTAGACGCCTTGGCGTGCGTCTTGCCGTATAGGCTTTCTGATGGTTCGACCTCGGTCGTGGCCGAGATGCTCGTAGTCACGGTGTCTTGCATGCGCCATCACGGCTTAATCGCCTTCTTGCCATTCCCTTTTGATGCCATTCTCACGTGGTCAGATGTCGACCATACAATTAGGTGAGCGGCTATTTGAGTTTAAAAAGTCTCATATTTATCTTTGATCGCAAATAAAACTCAAATTTTAGAGTAATTTTATACTAAAGTAAAAGATTGAGTAGATGTGTCCTTTTACCTTGAATTATTTGTATGCGTGAAGAGCACTCATCTTGTGCTGAAACTCCATTAACAGTAAGGATACTTACAAGATGATTCAGTAACGACAAAGACATAAATAGACAAAAAATATAAGAAAGGGTGAAGTGGAGCAATTTCAGTTAGGACAAGGTTAATTCGGACACTTTCAATTTAGATGAGATAGTTTCCTAATCTATCTATTAAAAAAACACATTTCTATATTTGAATTTTGAAAACAATTGAACTTTAAATATTTCATTTTAACCATTATACCCTTTATGGAAAGTTTTTATAGTCACTATATCTTGTTCCGTTATTACTTGCCATCGGTAGTTCCGTAGTTTGCTAGCAGTACTTCATTCATATTCTCGTTTGCTGCATTGAACTTAGTTTTCTAAATATATTGTCTTGCATTATTTGTTGTCGGTACCTCTTTCATATTCTCTGTTGCTTCTTCGATTTAGTTTTCTAATTATTTGTCTTACTATTACTTGCTATCAAGGCTTCTTTCACCATCTTTAGCCTAGGGTCTATCGGAAACAGTCTTTCTGCCCTTCCTGGGTAGGGGTAAGACTGCGTACATCCTACCCTCCCCATACTTCACTTGTGGGATTATACTGGGTTGTTGTTGTTGTTTTATACTTACAAATATTACGACTCTACAAAGCTTTACTGCTTAAGCTTTTAGGACAACAAATTTCAAGTCCTTTTCTTTCTTAAAAACTCCACACCGGATCAAAAAACCTTATCTAAATTGAAAACTCTTTTCCTTCTCATACTCCATGCCAGATCAAAATACCTTATCTAAATTGAAACTGAGCAAGTAAATAATAAAGATTCAACTAAGCTAATCTGATTTGGGCTAAATATTCACAAAGAGCTCGTCAATTAGCTTTTGCTGGTTCTGTCTCCTTGACTGAAATGGCCATAGTTTTAGGCTCTTATGGAATATACATAGAAGAGAATGGTCGACGAAAACAGTCGTTAAATCAGGACACCAAGAGCAGAAACACACTGCAATTTAAGTGGGAAGCATCCTACTTTCACAAATTCAAAAATAGTCAGATTCATAAGTTTTAATTGAAAAATAGTCACAATTTTAAAAGTAATCAAAATTTAACTATTTTTCATGTAAAAATAAATCTGAACAAAAACACTATTCAAGATCCGAAAAATATTCCAGCTGGAGTTTCAATATAATATAGTGGACTTCCAACATAATATACTGGAGTTTGTTCATACACAGGTGCTCCAATCTCCTGGAACTTTTCGTGTGTTTCCAGTTCATACACAGGTACACCAATCTCCAGTATATCATTCTAGAACATTCCGTTCCATGTTGCAGCAAAATAGTATCAATTTTTTAATGATTTTGCAAATACTGGCTATTTTTCACTTACCAGTCCGAAAAGTAGCTAGCTCATGCTATTCTCACTCAAAAGACACTTGAAACACAATCCCAAAATGGAATCATTGCATAAGAAAGGTATTAAGATGGGAATCAGAACATGATTAACCTTCAACCATGCAGATAAAATGTTTGTTGCAGCACCAATCCTTCGGTTTCCGGTTTGGAACAAGAAATTAACTAGTCTTACATATGATTGTTCTTTTACTTCATAGTAAAAACTCTTTCTTCAACTTGGTAAAAAAAAGGTGCAAGATTTGATTATACAATTTCAAGGGTAGGGAAAATATTATAGATGTAATTTGGAGCATTCAGCTTTCGGTTCTCCCATTTTCCATTCTGATTAGGCAGTGGATAAAATATATTCCACATTTTTTTTCTTTTTCTTTTCAACATCACTTAACACGCCCTTTCAGGCACCGCTCGCGTACAGACGTGTCCATTCTTTAGCTGCAGGATTGAAAAATAGAAAGAAACTGAATCAACGGACAATGTAACAACAACAACAAACCCAGTATGATCCCAACAGGTTGGATCTGAGAGGGTAGTCTGTACGCAAACCTTACCCCTACCTAGTGCAGGTAGAGAGACTGAATCAACGGACAATGTACTTCGACTTTTTACTGCAACATAATAGAAAGATCGGGAAGGCAAATTACCCGTTTCAACAGCTTCAGCCTCATTCGACTTCCAGTGCTTCGCAATATTCTCAGAGAGTGGATCATCTGGATTTGGTGCACTCAAAAGTGCTTGAATGCTGAAAAAGGAACCAAATTATTAACAATCTAGCGCCTTAAACCCAAAAGTCGGTGCTCATGTTCAAGAAGTTCATAAGATCCTCAAGAAGAGCGTGTACAAAAGTACAACAACAACAATAGGCCCAGTTTGATCCCTACCTAATGCAGGTGGGGTCTGGGGGAGGTTAGTCTGTACGCAGACCTTACCCCTACCTAATGCAGGTAGAGGGGATGTTTCCAATAGACCCTCGGCTCAGGAAGAGCAAGAAGAAGAAGATAGCAAGGAAGGAAGAAAGAATGAAGAGAAAAGAAAAGGGGGGAGATAAAGAATAAGTAATACCAAATAATAGCAGCCGGGAATACAATACCTGAGGCGAACAAAACCACATAACGTAATAGAAATCTAAAAATATGAAGGGACATGCATGCTACTAAGACTATCGGTGAACAACTATAATATCCAAGAATACTCGGTACTTAATACCTCAAAAGAACGGTACGAATCTGAAGAGCAGGACTCCACTTGTCCTTAAGAATATCAAGGCATATCCTACCAAGCTTCATAACAATGGCCCACGTGAGCGAGGTAGCTTGTGGCTTAAATCTATGTAAAACATAATCGAGTAACAGAACAAACCTTATCAATGTTGGGATGATATATTTTGGTGAGAAATCGAACCTGTTCCAGTATGCAAACTTGATCAATGACAGAATTAACAGTGGCAAACAAAATAGCAAACTTAATTCGTTTTTTTATCCATACTGCAAGCATGCACACAAGCATATTATCTCTACAGCTATTATGTCCGACACTACATGTTACATAAGAGGTAAAAGCCCATGAATTATCCCGAAAGGGACAAGCCACATGCAAAGACCGTGAAAGACTAGGTCGGGGAAGCTTCACATTCATAAACTCAACCATGTAAAACACTTCGGAGAGTATGCGGTATTTATACAGATTTACTGTCTCCATATCGTACTTGCATAAAATCCTGTACTCCCTCCATTCCACTTTGTTTGGCATAATTTGACCCAGCAAAAAATAAAAGAAAGGAAGACATTTAAAACTTGGTCTTGATATGCCATAACACATTGGGAGAAGCTTGTGGTCTTGAACATGCTAGAACATTCGTGTGGCTATAAAAGCTTCTCATTAAGGAAATGCAGAAATGTGCCATTCTTTTGGAACGACTAATAAGGCAAAAGTGCCAAACAACGTCAATCAGACGGAGTATCATCTTTTAGGCAAGTGACATAGGACATCTTAGCCATGTTGCTCAGACTCTCTGAAATTTTCGATGGGTGCGTGTCGGATCCTCCAAAAATAGTGTATTTTTTGGAGGATCCGACACGAGTGCCGCAGCCGTTTTAGAGAGTCCGCGCAACATAGCATCTCAATGCCCGAGGCATCTTTGTCCTCCATGGTAGAAGCAAGGTTGAATAAAGTTCTTTACCTTGATTCTCTAACTGCTCCAATTTAAATATAGTATAAGTGCGATTACCAGCCTATAGCCGGTGTCAACAAGCCCCATACCCCATCACTTCCCTACATTGATGCGTATTATCTAACACCTAAATGACCAACTTACACCCATCTTATCCTCACACTGTTCTTAAGTTTCTTCCTCTCAAGTTTCTTCCCACATATCTCAATTTTTCTTAATATCTACGATACGACATATCTGATTACTATTCAGCTTTCACAACTGTACCAAAACTGCATCCTTTTTGCAACTCAGTTCCCAAGAAAGGAAATTCGAGAGATGCTTATGGCAATATGAGCCAAACCAAAAAAAGTGTCTGCGAAGTTCATGAAAGACTATCATCTTTAAGTACAACGAACACCACTGACACAATAAAACTTTGCTCCGGGAAGACAGCCTGATTTAACATTTTCATCATGAACATGATATTAGTCATGAGAAACAGACAAAAGGAAAATTCCAAGTAAGAGAAACACTACAACTGTCCCAAGCACCATCGTGACCAGAAAAACCTCAGTCTAGCAGTTACAGAGTAAATGATCTGTACTAGAAGAGCAGCCTTAACTTATAGTACTAAATTAGTGTGACATAGTCCCAACGGATACAATCATGTTAATATATTTATTGTCATGAGCTATGCAATCCATGCAATACACACTGATATTGAAAGTTTATTTTTTGAAATGGATATTGAAAGTTTATTAGCAAATAATATGATCGAGTTACAAAATCTAAACCTGCACGCATACTTAAATTGAATATTTAGTAGTACACAATGATGACAATTATTAAGATGGTGAAACTATAAAAGCAGCAAGTTTGAAAGTTCAGATTCAAATGTAGAAAGGCGCATCAGGAGATTTTAAATGTTAACACAGAGACATCAAGGAGGTTGCAGTTAATGCTTCCTGATCAATCAGTCAAATCAAGTACTTCATGATCTTTCTGAACTTTGTAGCACAATATCCAAGAAAAAAATCCATACAAACGCAAGCAATATAATTACTGAATATGCAATTAGAGAAGCCTATCTCAGACTCTGATAATCCGCTGAAACTTGCCAAATATTCATTAATGTGTTCAAATACCTTCGGAGCGGCCATTGGGTACTCTTCAGGCAAAAAGAGTTCCAGTTTGAAAACACCTCCTACACAAATGCAGCAAGCAGCGAAATCAAGCAAAGAAGATTTCAGCAAAAAAATAAAAATGCACACGATCAGAAGATAATATTATTCAAAGTATAACGAGTACATATCACCTATGGTCCAACAATAAGGATAAACCAGTTAAACTAAAATAAAAGAATGTAACATACATGCATATCAACGCAAAATTAGAAGGCCAAGGATGGATGTCTTCCATCTGAATACCGTTCTACTAGAACCATATTCAAAGAATTGTACAAAGACAGCTAGCTTTCCATTACGCAGTAGTCAGAAATATGTCTAGACATACACACCTAACATGGGCAGAATGACACTGGAATAATGGGAGTTGGGACGTCTTTAGCAACTTAAATATATTAAATTGACAAATGCAGCCCCACATCCCACTGTTATTGCAGTCAACTCGTAAAGTTAACTTCAACATCTGCTGGATTAATTAGTTAAACACCAGATGATTTCATGTTTTATAAATCATTTCTAATAATAAATCAAAAACATCCACAAAAAGAACTGCAATAATTAATCATTCTATACAATGTGAGGCACAATAGCAACATGGACTTTCATTTACTTAGCCAGAGGCAGATCCATAATTTAGAGTTTACAGGTTTTAGATTCTAGAAAGGGCAGCTTACTGGATTCTGAAAAAAATTATTTATACATATTAAGTGGATTTCTTAAAACAAGTAATTGTCATAATTGTCATAATTGATTGAGTAATTACCTTCATAGGGAGATTGTGTTGGACCAAGAATCATGACATTGAAGTATCGCATATTTTCTTCCGAAGGAGACGCACTTATTCCCGGCGCTGCAGTTAAATTCAAACCACGCTAAAACTTTTTAAATTTCTTAGCAATACAGGTAATACGCAAACTTGCAACAAACTTCAAAAGGAAATAACACCTGCTTGTACACAAATTAATAAACGAAATCACACCAACTATATGCGGAAATTCGAGAAAAGAAAAGCACAAAATTGCATTTTGGACTAAAGAAAGGAGTAAAAAAGGTTCATGTAGTCAAAAGATTAACTTTAATGCTTCAAAGCGTGTTAAAAAATTCAGGGAAAAAACTGAAAATTGCATCTCGGATGGAAAGCAGAGGAGAGAAAAGGTTTATATAGTTAAACTGTTAAAAGAAATGACTTCAATGCTTCAAATTGATATCTTCATTTAGTATTTTCTCAGCACAATTTAATGGGAGACGAAATCAATATATGATCGGCAAGAACAACTATGCCTAAATTCCAAACTTGTTGAGTTCAGCTATTAGAATACTCTATCCATTTCGCTCTATTTGGGTGGGATTCCAGTACTCAATAAATTCTTTTTCAGGAAATAAATACTCCCTCCGTCTCAATTACGTGACACTCTTTCCTTATAGTCAGTCCCAAAAAAAAGTCGCCTTTCCTTATTGATAAACAATTTATCTTTAGAATTCCTACTTCACTCTTAATGAATTGATTTCCAGCCACATAAATATCTACTATGATTTATTTTAGACCACAAGTTTCAAAATGAAAAGTTTAAAGTTATTTTCACTTATAGAAATGTTTCATTCTTTTAGAAACGGACTAATAAGGAAAATGTGTCATTTAAATTGAAAGTTGAAACGGAGGGAGTAAGACTTTTAAAACTTGTGGTCTAAAATAAACCATAGATATTTATGTGGCTGGAAATCAATTCATTAAGGGGTCGTTTGGTAGGGTGTATAAGAATAGTGCGGAATAAGATGTATTAGTAATACATGGGTTAGTAATGCATGGGTTAGTAATGCAGATATTATTACTTATCTACTGTTTGGTGTGGTGTATTAAAATTATAATGCATTGCATAGTTTTTAAGAAACATAGTTGTTTACATAAATGCCTTCCATACTATCTACCTTTAAGGGACTTTAAGGACAATTTTGTCTTTAACAATGCTAATGGATGCATTAGTAGCCTTGGTATTACTAATGTCATGGTTTTCTATGCATTACTTATACATAGGATAATACCAAGTATGATGTATAACTAGACCTGGCAAGATGGTTAAAAATAATAGTTATCCACCCAACACAACCCAATAATAGTCAATATATGATCGGCAAGAACAACTATGCCTAAATCCCAAACTTGTTGAGTTCAGCTATTAGAATACTCTATATTCATTTAGCTCTATTTGGGTGGGATTCCAGTACTCAATAAATTCTTTTTCAGGAAATAAATACTCCCTCCGTCTCAATTACGTGACACTCTTTCCTATAGTCAGTCCCAAAAAAAAGTCGCCTTTCCTTATTGATAAACAATTTTATCTTTAGAATTCCTACTTCACTCTTAATGAATTGATTTCCAGCCACATAAATATCTACTATGATTTATTTTAGACCACAAGTTTCAAAATGAAAAGTTTAAAGTTAAATTATTTTCACTTGTAGAAATGTGTCATTCTTTTAGAAACGGACTAATAAGGAAAATGTGTCATTTAAATTGAAAGTTGAAACGGAGGGAGTAAGACTTTTAAAACTTGTGGTCTAAAATAAATCATAGTAGATATTTATGTGGTTGGAAATCAATTCATTAAGGGGTCGTTTGGTAGGGTGTATAAGAATAGTGCGGAATAAGATGTATTAGTAATGCATGGGTTAGTAATGCAGATATTATTACTTATCTACTGTTTGGTGTAGTGTATTAAAATTATAATGCATTGCATAGTTTTTAAGAAACATAGTTGTTTACAGAAATGCCTTCCATACTATCTACCTTTAAGGGACTTTAAGGACAATTTTGTCTTTAACCATGCTAATGGATGCATTAGTAGCCTTGGCATTACTAATGTCATGGTTTTCTATGCATTAGTTATACATAGGATAATACCAAGTATGATGTATAACTAGACCTGGCAAGATGGTTAAAAATAATAGTTATCCACCCAACCCAACCCAACCCACTAAAAATGGGTTGGATAACTGACTTTTTAAAATCGGGTCGAATATGGATAATTACCCATATTATCCATTAGAAAAATGAGTAACCAATAGGTAAAATATGGATAATACAATTATTGGAAAACTATTTCAGTAATGTTCTTTTGTTGCAAGGGGCAGCAAATTTATATTAGAGCTTGAAGCTAATGTGAAGTCATTAATGGATAATATGGTTACTCATTTTATCCGCCGGTTAACCCGTTTATTACTCGTGTTAAATACGGATCGGGTCGGATAATTTATCTGTTTTTTTCATTACCCATTTCAACCCGAACCATATCCGACCCGCCCCGCCCGTTTGCCACTCCTATGTATAACTAATACAAGCATTAGTTATACACATGTTGATAAGATGTACTAAACAAGGTATTAGTAATGCACAGAGCTAATGCTTGCATTAGCTTTTCTAATACCTCCTACCAAACAACCCCTAAGAGTGAAGTAGGAATTCTAAAGATAAATTGTTTATCAATAAGGAAAGGCCACACAAATATCATGGCCCCACAAAGCTTTGCCCCTTAAGCAGGAACCACATGTTACAAAAGTCTTTTTTTCTTCTTCTTAAATTTGTGCTAAGTCAAACTACATTATCTAAATTGAAACGGCGGATGTACTTGTTTCTTAAACTCCGTGCTGAGTTAAATACTGCCATACAATTTGAGACGGAGGGAGTAAAAGCTAATACGTGGCTTTCGCGGAGATAAATTTATATTCCCTTTGTCTCATTTTATGTATCTCTAAAAAATGGCACATTTCCATATATAGAAACAATTTAACTTTAAACTTTCAATTTTACGCTTAATAATAAGTATTAATCACACCTATATCTATCACTTATTTTATTCAGATCATAAGTTTTAAAAGTATTTTTTCTTTCTTAAACTTTGCATCCAATCAAACAACATCACATAAATTGAATTGCAACCAAAATTTAAGGGGCGAGTTACCGGGCTCGCTGAGAAGACGTTGAGTTTCCTGTAAAATCACATAAAACCAAAATTCAGCAAAATTTAAACTGAATCGAACTCTGAACAGCAAAAAAAAAGATCAAAAACCCTAAATAAATGCGTAATCAAACAAAAAACATAAAAGATCAAAAGTTAAAACAGGAAATTAACCTTAATAATTCTTCGAGGAAGATTGCTGTTGGCCATTGAATTGAATCGAAGTTTTTTTTTTTTGGTCGCAGAGTTTACGCTAAGTGTCGCGATTTTTTTAGAGAGAGAAAGTAGAAATAAGGAGAAATGGTAAGAGTTTCACACTGTTTCTCTCACTAAAAACCTGTGCTTAATAGGGTTCCATTGAAATTCTTCTTTGCCTTTTTATCGTGCCCTTTGTATTATTGTTGCGAAAAAGTAAAGATTCTGTCCCAAAAAATAAAAAGGTTTTCCACTGAAATTATTTTATTAAATTAACAAATTGATAGTTGATTGTAAAAACTAAAAAATAAGTATATTTCAATAATAAAAAAATGCTTACATTGACAAAATTAACTTTGTCCATTTATCTTATAATTTTTAAAATATCGGGTGTGTTTGGTACGAAGAAAAATATTTTCTAATTTTCCCATGTTTGATTGGCTTAAATAATTTGAAAAATATTTTTCTCATCAATTTATTTTCCTCCAATTGGAGGAAAATATTTTCCATATCAAGAGAATTGAAAATATTTTTCAAAATTCCTTCTCAACCTTCCCCATCTTATTCCTTACCCTCACCAACACCCCACACTCACCCACCTAACTCCCCTCTCTCCAAAAAAGTTTTTTCTACCACCCACCCACTCCACTCCACCCCACCCACACCCCACGCACCCCACCCCAACCCCACTCCACCCCCACTCCGCAAAAAAAATATTTTTACTTTTTTTTTATTTGAAAAATTCTATTTTTTTTTTCTTGCACCTCCCTACCCCACTCCGCACAATTATTTTTTTTTTCAAATTTTTTTTTTTTTTTTCTGCACCCCCTACCCCTTGAGAATTTTATTTTTTATTTTTTTATATATATTTTCAGTTTTACTTTTTTCATCTTTTGGTTTACAGATTCAAAATTTTACAAGTTCCAAAGATATGAGTTCGGAGCTGCAGAATTAACGAGTCTGGTCAAGAGAGCCCGTCATTTTGGGTTATTAAGAAGTGAAGCGCTTCCAATCATGAATCAAGCGAAAAATGGTTTGCGAAAATTAGAGTTGTGTTTGGACATGAATATAATTTTGAAATGTTATTAAAGTGTTATAAGTGATATGAGTGAAAATTTTGAAAAATATTTTTTTTTGGAGCTTTTCATATTTGTAGAAAATTCCAAAATTCATCTTCAAGTGGAAATTTTAAATTTTATGACCTCGAAAAACAAAAAAAAATTCTTATGTCCAAACGGGCTCTCAGTTTGTCTACGTTGCAAGTTCGTGGTGTCTATTCAAGTATATTTTGATTAATTTCATTGGTTGACTGCAAGCTAATAAGGACAATTTGTTAGTACAAAGTCATATGTTACTCCATTTTGTGACATTATGTCGTACATATATGAGTGGATTTAGTTCCATTCATTAATCTAATCTCATCCTTAATTTTGTCGCTATTCTTCTGGTGCGTACTGATTAACTTGCTCATAGTACAGTAGCTCACAAATCAGACATGAAATATAAATCGTTCTAGATAAGTCCGGTGCTATGAGCTCTGACTGAGGAAACTACTGGTAAGGAGAATCGATCTCAGGTCTTTTATGTAAAAATTACTCACCCAACTAACCCAATCATTGCAGGCACGTTTGCACTTGTTATTTTCTTCGGGGGTTGTAAAGTCATTTACCGCGAATCGGTGGCGAAGGTATGTTGATCACCCTTCGCCAAAAAATTATACCACGTATAAGGTAAAATATTGTTTGTTATTGATTGAAAATAAATTTTGAACACCCTTAATATAGTTCACTGACAAAGAGTATTCAAATTTGAACACCCTTGTTAAGTTTCCTGGCTTCGCCACTACCGCAAATATGCATACTACTCTCTATTTTTAATCAGAAGTCTCTAATTGAAATCCTAAAAATAAAGTCTGCCTTCGATAAAACTGATTCTAAGGTTGCCAAAAACCTTGGTTTGGGCACGGATCGATGTCAGGTTGTAATAAATGTAGAATTTATTAGAGTACTGAGTTATGTTTTATACGTGTGCCAATTTCTTTACACCACCTGTTATACAGTCCAAGTAGAGACAATAAGTTAGCGTTTGGACATAAAATTCATGAAATTCTTTTCCAAGTTAAAGTTTGAAAATTAAAATTGTGTTTAATGAATACAAGTTGGAATTATTTTTGTATTTTTTGTGAGTGTTTTAAAGCAAAAAAATTTAAAAATAGTTTTTAAAATTTTTCATATTCGAAAATATTTTAAAATTCAACTTCAGGTGAACTTTAAAATTTTCACCAAACAAAGATTTCGAAAAAAATGAAAAATTATTTGGGAAAAAGGAATCTTCTTTAATTGCCGGACGGACCCAAGTCATGTCAAATCCATTATATAGAGGCTGTTTGGATTGGTTGAATTTAATTAGTTTTTAAGCACTTGGTGTTTAAAAGTATTTTTGACGTGGTGGAACTTATTTTAAAAATAAATAGTTACGTGTTTAAATAAAAGTGTTGGAGCGGAAAATAAGTTATTGATGTGTTTGATAAAAAAGTGCTTATAGACACATTTTCGGCTATAAAATATCCTTAAAGCCATTAACACTAAAAATGAGTTAGATACTATAAGATCTTTTATTCTAAAATAATTCCAATATCAATTACTTTATGTTTCAAGTCACGTTGAATTAATTAGACAAAATTTAAAATTATTTTCGTTTAAATTACTTGATCGAGTTAGATTTTGGGCTAACCTTTAGCACAAGCTATTTTACTTAGAAATCAAGACCGAATGTCCAACTAACACGGCAACATTAGTTTTGGTGATCAAACGATTCAACTTTCAAATAAGTTTAAAATTCATAACAATTAAATAAATGTAAATAGTGGGGGCTAAAAATGATAATACCCCATTTAAATTTTGCCAAACACTTAAATAAGCTAAAAATAGTTTAAAAGCTAGTTTGACCAGCTTAAAAGCGAATCCAAACACCCTCGTAGTCTAGTTTAGATTCGCCATTGGACATAGTAATGATTTTTTTGATTTCTCACCCAGTATTTGGTACCCACATTGGGGCCCGACTAATCCAGAGTCGCACCGGGAAGTCCCAGGGGGGTACTGCACTCCAAAACAAAGGCGACTCCATACCCAGGGGCTCGAACTCGAGACATCTAGTTAAGAATGAAGAAGTACTTACTACTCCACCACAACCCTTGTTGGTGACATAGTAATGTTAAACACAACAGAGTGCCTTCCGTCGGTTTATGAATAAGTGAGATGACCCAAGGGGTCATTTTATGAAATTGGGCCTAATTCTAGGCTTATTGGCCATGAAAAGACTAATTTTAGATACCTCGATTTGTGTGCGCAGTCAGGACGTGAAACCGAAAAGCTTTTATGTGAAAATATGAGAAATAGTAATTTCTAGAGTTAAAATTTGATTATAGTTGACTTTGGTCAACATTTTGAGCAAACGGACCCTGATCTGTGTTCCGACGATCACGGGAGGTCCACAGTAAAATATGGCTTCGTATGCCCGGAAATGAATTTCGGGGTCCCAAGCCTTAGAAATTGTTTTGCTGAATTATTAATGAAATAAAGAAAAGATATAATGTTTGAAAATATTGGTATCGGGCTCGTATTTTAGTTTCGTAGCCCGGTACAGATTTGTTATAGTGTTTAAATGTTAACTGTAAAATTTGGTGAAAATCGGAATTTGTTTGACGTGATTTGGACGTCCGGTTGAGAAATAATGAACTTTAAGTGTTCTTGAGAAAAATGATGGGTTTTGAGGTTTAATTCATGGTTTTACATGTTATTTTCGTGATTTGATCGCACGAGCAAGTACGTATGATGGTTTTAGTCTTGCGTGCATATTTGATTTAGAGCCCCGAGGGCTCGGGTGAGTTTCGGATAGGCCACAGAGTGTTTTACACTTAGAAAAGACCGTTGTTTTGTTGTTATCTGGTGCCCAGTCGAGTGTTCAGTGCGATCGCGTAGCAACACACATGAGCGCGTAGTGTAAAAATGCAGGGGTCTTCTTGTGTGCTATGCGAACGCGGTCATAGGGGTTGCTATCGCGAAGGTCCCGTTTAGCAAAGCTACGCGAACGCGTTCACCCCATACGCGAACGCACTGGGTTAATTGGGCCTGGGGGAGGGGAGCCCAAATACCCTATGCGAACGCAACCCCCCCACCCCCCACCCCATACGCGATCGCGAAGGCCAATAAGGTCTGACCCTATGCGAACGCGAGCAAGCCCATGCGAGCACATATAAGGCCTACCCAGGTATATAAATTCGATTTTAAGGCGGACAAAACCCTTTTTCTTCAAAATTTTCGAACTACACAACCCTAAGGACGGTTTTCTTCATCAAAGTTCATCCCCAAGTTGTTGGTAATCAATTCTAAACTTTACTCTTTCAATTATCCAATATTTTTCATCACATTTAAATAAAAAATCAAGAGTTTTCATGGTAAAGATTGAGGGTTCGGGGTAGAATTAGGGAATTTTGTAAAAATCAAATCTTTATCTCGAATAGAGGGAGGATTTCGAAACTAATTGTGTATTCGAGCTCGGGGGTGAATGGGTAAACATAATTTGGTCCGAACCTTGAGTTTGGACCAAGCGGGCCCGGGGTCGGGTTTTAACTTTTTTTTAAAATAGAAAACGTAGGAAAATTTGCAATTTTCAGAAAAGTTAGTTCCTTTAGCATTAATTTATGATATTAAGTTAATTATGGTTATATTCGAGTGTATTGGAGGTGAATTCAAAAAGAAAAGCTATAATTGAGCAGTGAGTGGTCTGCGAATTTGAGGTAAGTCCTTGGCTTGACCTTGACTTGAGGGAATAAGAATCCCCAACTTAATTGTTATGTGGAATTGTATGTGTGTGGTGTATAGGTGAGGTAATGAGTATCTATGCACCACCAAATTGTTGCTTACATTATCCCTTCCCCGTTTCCAATTTACCTGTTTCGTGTTCATTGTTGTATCTGTGATTACTTGGCTTGTTAATTTGTTGTTAAGTCTTTTTGAAATTATTTATGAAAAAGTATTAGTTGTTTTCCTTGGTTTCATTATGGTACATAAGGATTGAGTGGATTGACATTGTTTTACAATATATATATTCATGTTGGTTCCATTTTGAGATAATATTGATGAGTTTATGAGTAATACGATTTTTTGTTTACAATTATTGAGGTAATAGTGTTGTGAAAGGCTTAGCCTGAATTGTGAAAGTTTTTAATAAATAAATAAATTGATAGTGATAAGGGTGGACATCAAGATAATGATAAGGGTGGATATGTGAGATAAAAGATAGTGAAAAGGGTGGACAGATGAGATAAAACATAGTGATAAGGGTGGACAGGTGGGATCGGGTTGCACGCCGCAACAAGAAAGTGATAAGGGAGGACATTTATGGTTACTGATTTTAAACACAAAGATTTGGAAAGTTTAATAGTTTACTCTATTATTCTCATATTTTGCACACCTGATTATTTTAAAGTGAAGTTTGGAACTTTGGAAATTCATGTGATATCTTGGTTATAGCTGAGGCCTGGAATAGGCGACTGAGTTATTTTATTTATTGTTGCAGTTTATCTTTCTTGTTTGTGTAGAATGGTTTTTTCTTGCTTTATTATATATATTGTTACAAGTTAAGTTATAATTGCCCCGCCTTAGCCTCGTCACTACTTCGTCGAGGTTAGGCTCGACACTTACTCAGTACATGGGGTCGGTTGTACTGATACTACACTTTGCACTCTTTTGTGCAGATCCAGGTACCGACCAGCATTAGAGATTTTTAGTAGCGGACATCCATCATACGGAGACACGAGGTATAACTGTCGGCGTTCGCAGATCCCTGGAGTCTTCTCTTAGTTCATAGAGACTGTTTTATATTTTTCAAAAACAGCTATATATTTCTTTCAGCCCGTTATTTGTAGCATTCTTAGAAATTCGTGAATTGTGACACCAGACCTTGGGTAGTCTTAGGGTTATATATATAATTAGTTTGTGGCTCGGTTTATTTATTTGTTTATTATTTTATAATTAGAGTTATTCATTGGAAATCATTAGATTAAGTTTACTTTAAATTTATTTTATTGTGTTAAGTATTCAAAGGAAAAATAGCTAACTGAATTCTAACATTGTCTTGCCTAGAAAGTGTAGTGTTACGCGCCATCACGATCCCTGAAGTTGGGAATTTGGGTCGTGACAAGTTGTTATAAGAGCACTAGGTTGCTTAGGTCTTACAATTCACGAACAAACTTGGTAGAGTTTGAAGGATCGGTACAGAGACGTCTGTACTTATCTCTCAGAGGCTATGAAGTTAGGAATAATTTCACTTCTATTCTACTCCATCGTGCAAATTTATTCTACCATTGAGGATTGAACTTGCATATTCTTGTCCTCTCACAAATCTCGACAACACGCAAAGCGTCTGCAACCAAACAAGAAATGGATCCCTAACGACACCTACGATTAGGAGAAGAGACAGGAGCAGAGCTCAGTCTAAAGCTCGAACATCAGCAACTATTGTACAATCTCAAATGGATCTAGACACGAAGATTCTAGCTCAGTCGGTACATGTTGGACTAGTCTAGATTCCATAAGGATTCATAGCTACTCCAGTATTGCATAGCAAAGGGATAGTTGAAAGCAACGGGGTTGAGTTATATGAGCTGTGATGTTTAACATTGTGGATTGTCAAACATCGTGACCTATGACTTTGTGCCAAGTGGGGAAGTCCACCGTCAAAGAATAGATTGCGGGGTCATGTGTTATATCATTTTTGGCTTGGAATATATAAGGCTTTAGATTTTACAAGAGATAAGGCTGGGACTTGCGGTATGTTTTCCTCCTTAATGACCATATACCTTAGTACCAAAATAGTCATATAACCAACTTTAAATCTACAGAAGGTTTACTCAATGTGGAAGTCACAATTGCGGATTTTGGGGTGCTCCAGAGGGAGTACAGTGGTTGACGAGCTTCTAGAACTGGCAGCCATTGTTCATGCATTAAATATTTGGAGACACTATCTCTATGGCGTGATGTGTGAGGTTTTCGCTGACCATCGCATTCTCCAGTACTTATTTAAGCAAAAGGATCTAAATTTGAGGCAATGAAGATGGTTAGAGTTACTGAAGGATTATGATGTCACTATATTATATCATCCAGGGAAGGCCAATGTCACGCCCCAAAATCGAGGGACGAGACCGGCGCCTAACCGGGTGAACCCAGTCAAGCGGACCTGGATTGCCTTTCCTGCCCAACATATTATCCCGCGTTCATAACATGTATTATTTCGTGTGAGTTAGCCGATTTTAGTTTTAAAATACATTTTACAACATATCTCCATTTGTTTCCTCTTTTAACATTTCAACGATTGATATTCAAACATACATAATACATACATAACTTTCCAACATGATCCACGGTTCCAAGTACGTACTGTTACTACCCAAAAATACATATATACACCCACGTCATGTCTACGGAGCCTCTACGAATACTGGGGATTTTACATAACTTGCCGGTAACAAGGCCCTGACTATACCTTTACAACATAAGCAAAAGAGGGTGGTATGATCCACACACGACCCCGAGGAGAAGAGGGGCTCACCACAACTGCTGCAGAGATGAAGATGAAGTACCACTAACGGCAGGCTGATCTACCTGCTATGGAACCATCTAGATCCATATAAAAGATATAGCGCCCCCAGCAAAAGGGACGTTAGTACTGTGGAATAATACTAATATGTATAAACAAACTTTTTCCCAAGTACAATCAACCAATATACATATAAGAAAAAGGACAACAATAGGACCAACAATCAAAACACAAGGAAAGAGACAATCAAAGTTAACAATTTTACAATCTCTCCTTTTTCCCTTTCCAACACCACCATATTCACGAGTTTCATCAATTTCATATCAATAGTGATAAAGATCACTTTTCCACCCTTATTACCTCGGCCACCCTTATTACCTCGGCCACTCTTATCACCACAACCCACACCTTATTACTTCGTGTTGCGGCGCGCAACCCGACCCCGCCTGACAATTTATATTTCATAACAAAACCACCAATAATTTCATCACAACAGCAACAACAACAAACAATTTCATTATAAGAACTTTCCTTTCAAGGATCACAAATTCAACAACAACACCAAACAATTTCATCACATGGGCCTTCCTTTCAAGGATCACAAATTCACATTTAACAATTCATTTACTTGGGCTCAAGGCATCCCAAACTTTCATCAAGCAGCAATTTATGCACATGGTGTTTCCATAACCGTTCAACTTATTTACAATGCTTCATATCAATAACTGTAAACAACTACCATCTTTGCACATAATAAGGTAGGCACGCCAAGTCACAATTCAAAATCTCATCTAACACAGTGGGGTAGCAATCACTAGACAGTCAATTCACATATTTTCATATAAGTACACATACCGTATGCTTGCCACAACAAGAGGGATTTTACAAGGGTTAAAGTTAGCCATACATACCTGGAGTCGAAATCCCTTTTTAACTTTTACTCACAAATCACCGAACCGACTAGTACCGTCAATCTAGTTCACAATTAAATATATTCAACTCATAATTGGAATTCATGCATGCAATTCGGACTCTCTTAAGCATTTTGCCAAACACTATGTGACCCCATTAGATTACCAACCCCGACTTTGTGAAATTTAACCCAAACCACTACCTCTTACTAGATTAACACCATTATTAAACATGCATGCAAGGTCTTAGTTAATATTTTCAAGAATCAATCCATGAAAATCCTCCCTTTGTTTAAAATCAGAAAGTTAATGGAAAAAGGGTTGGGAACCCTTACATGATAGAATGGGGAAGAAGGAGATTACTCGAAATATCAGGCCTGAGGAACTTTGAAAATCACTTTGGTGGAAGAACCACTTTCTCTCTCAAGAGCTCCCCTTTTATTCTCTCTATTTTGTCAAGAAGACTGGTTAAAATGAAGGGGTGGGGTGTTTTAATGAACTGGGGGTCGGGTTTTAAAATTAGAAAAATTAGGAGTCCGACACAGTAATGCGGTCAGGAATGCGATCGCATTCCTGACATGCGGTCCGCAAAGACGAACGTAGAATGGCCCTCCAGATGGGCCAACCTTAAAAATACACTGTGCAGGTATGTGACCACTATGCGGTCCGCATACACGTTATGCGATCGCATAGTGCGTCGCATAACCTCCCTCACAAAAATCAAAGGGCGAGAATGTGACAACTATGTGGTCCGCAGAACAGAAATGCAATCGCATAATGGACCGCATAGTTGTCCTCAAATTGGGCAGTGATTTTGCCCATGTATGCGAACACTATGCGGTCCGCATACACGCTATGCGATCGCATAGTGCGTCGCATAACACCCAATTTCTGGAAAATTTATTCTTTCAAATTTCGGGGTACTTTTACACAAATAAGGTCTGTTTTAAGAATTTCTACAATTATAACAACTCGGGGACTTATTGGGGCATTACTTTAAACAAGAAATTTTACGGGTCCTTACAGCCAACGTGGTGGCCGATGCATTGAGAAGAAAGGCGGTGAGTATGGGCATCCTTGCGTACATTCCAGTCGGTGGGAGGCCGTTAGCTTCAGACATTCAGACATTGGCTAATCAGTTCGTGAGGTTGGATATTTCGCCCAATAGTGTTCTAGCTTGTACAGTTGCTCAGTCTTCTCTAATTTAGCATATCCGAGAGCGGCAGGATGATGACCCGCATTTGATGTCTCTTAGGGACACAGTTCGGCGCGGTGGTGCCAAGCATGTTTCAATTGGAGATAATGGTGTTTTGAGAATGCATGGTCGTATATGTGTGCCTTATGTTGATGTCCTTCGTGAGTTGATCCTTTAGGAAGCTCACAGTTCTAAGTATTCCATACACCCAGGTGCAGCCGAGATGTACCAGGACTTGAGGCAACATTATTGGTGGAGAAGGATGAAAAAGGACATTGTTGCGTATGTGGCTCGTTGCTTAAATTGTCAGCAGGTAAAATATGAGCATCAGAGACCCGGTGGTTTGCTTCATCATATAGAGATTCCTGAGTGGAAGTGGGAGCGTATCACTATGGACTTTGTTGTTTGACTCCCATGGACTCAGAGGAAATTTGACGCAGTTTGGGTTATTGTGGATAGGCTGACTAAAATCAGCACTTTTCATTCCTGTGACGAGTACTTATACTTCGGAGTGGTTGGTTGAGTTATATATTCGGGAGATTGTTCGTCTTCATGGTGTGCCCGTGTCTATCATTTCTAATCGAGGTACGCAGTTTACTTCGCACTTTTGGAGGGCGGTTCAACGTGAGTTGGGAACCTGAGTGGAGTTGAGCACATCATTTCACCCTCAGACTAACGGGCAGTCCAAGCGTACCATTCATATTTTGGAGAATATGCTCCGCACTTGTGTTATTGACTTTGGAGGTTCTTGGGATCAGTTCTTGTCGTTAGCGGAGTTTGCTTATAATAATAGCTATCAGTCGAGCATTCAGATGGCTCTTTATGAGGCATTATATGGTAGACGGTACAGATCGCCAGTTGGATGGTTTGAGCCGGGAGAGTCTCGGTTACTGGGTACAGACTGAGTGCAGGAGGCCTTAGATAAGGTCAAGATTATTCAGGAGAGACTTCGCACAACTCAGTCTAGGCAAGAGAGTTATGCCGATCATAAGGTTCGTGATGTGGCATTCATGGTTGGAGAGAGAGTATTGCTATGTGTGTCGCCCATGAAGGGTGTTATGAGGTTTCGAAAGAAGGGTAAGTTGAGCCCTAGGTATATCAGTGTCACGACCCCAAATCCTAAGCCGGTCGTGATGGGTCCTATCATGGAACTAGGCTAGCCAACACTCACCCATTGACATATTATTTTCAAATTTCCAAATCATTTCCAACATTTCGTAAGCATTTATACAATTCCGAATTTCTAAACAAAATCAAACGAGATAAACAGTCTAACAACTATCCCCAAGACCTGGAGTCAATATGTCCTGGGCATCTAAGAGTGGTACCAAAAATTCTATTGTCATAATACATCAAGTCTCGGAAACAAAGAACTAAATACAAAACAAGAAGGGAAAACAGAGATGATGTGAACGTTGTACATCTACCTCGATGTCCTAACTCCGGCTCCACACGTAGTAAGAAAACTAGCTCTCGACACCATCACCTGAATCTGCACACAGGGGTGCAGGGAGTAGTGTGAGTACACCAACTCAGTAGTAATGAAAATAAATCAAGTATGACAGTAAGAAACACATAGGATCAAATCATCGATTCACAATAAGTACGATCTTTATTCCCAACAGTGTATACATTAAATCAATACGCTTTAAAATCCAATTTCAGTAAATCTCTGATGCAGAAACACCAGCAAAACAACTGGTTCAAAAATCCAAGAATCACCCCAATAACCACCCGAAACTCACCCGAGGCCCCCGGGACCTCAACCAAACATACCAACACGTCCCATAACCTCATTCAAACTTAGTCGAGCCCTCAAAACACCAAAAACAACGCAAAAACACCAAAATCACATCAAATTCAAGCCTATGAACTTTGAGATTTCTAAATTTCACCAAAGATGCCGAAACCATCCAAAACACATCCGATTGACCTGAAAATTTGCACACATATCCAAAATAATTTTACGAACCTGTTCCAACTTCCAGAATTTCATTTCGACTCTGATAGCCTATTTTCCAATGCCGACCGGAAATCACCAAAAACTAATTTTCGCCAATTCAAGCCTAATTCTATACCGGACCTCAAAACCACATTCCGAACATACTCCTAAGTCCCAATTCACCTAACAAAATTATCCGAGCCATAAAATCCGCATTCCAGAGGTCGTTTACGAAATAGTCAACTTCTGATTGACTTTTCTAACCATAAGGCCAACCTAAGAGACTAAGTGTCACGCCCCAAACTAGGGGAGGCACGACTGGCACTCGATACTGTATTCGATCGAGTTAGCCACTAAACATACTAGCTAACTAAACTGGGGGCCCAACAGATCGAGCAGCACAACATCTGAAATACTAAGCCTGGACCGTTAAGGTCATGACCTGAATAATAATAAGCCATATAAAAAAAAGTAGACAAGCCATAATAATAAAGTACTAGCTGGCCGACGAGGCTGCGACTGAAGACATACATGCCTACACACATATATATACATGCCAAGCCTATGGGCTGGAGACTGAAAACTGCAAAAAGAAACCTTGAATATGTGTCCACAATAGCCTCTAAGAGTGTCATAAGCGTTGTCGGGACGAGGCCCCGACTACACCCAAATTGTACAACAAAAGTAACCATCCTATGAAAGATCCAGGAAGAGGTGAAGCTTAACAACTCACAGCTGAACCCCGAAATCCTAGCGGAGGGGTCGATCAGAGTCCCTACCTGGACCTGCACGCACGAAACAAAAATGCAGTGTCCCCAGGCAACGGGACATCAGTACGAATAAAAATGTACTGGTATGTAAGGCAGAAAGTAGAATCATACATAGCTGATGTAAAAAGGGTTATAGAGATACCACCTGACACTGAAACTCTGATAACCTCCATGGCCGACATCCGACCTCATAGTAATCAAATATGCATGGTATGCTCGTGTAATCGTATGTCGTGAATACATATATATTGATGCAAATGCATGACATACCCAACCAAATGCTAGCAATGGCGGTCTCTCCCAGTAGCTAACTGGTATCATATTTCCAACCTGTGGCTATCTGTACAATATATATAGTCTTTTGGGCAAATAAACCCCATACCTCCGATTATAGCTCGAAGTCCATGCATAATATGCCATGTATGATATGAAATTTGAATGCACATAGTAGGCCATAACAAGAACTTAGCCAATCTTGGCTCATTGGTACTCTTATTCTAATAATCTCATAATCACCTTCGTATCGCATACAATTGTCTCGTGGAAACTCATATGTTTTTTTTTTGAATAATCTTGAAAACTTAACTCGACTTTCAGAAACATAACTTAACTTTGAAGATGTTCATAAAAAGCTTAAAGTGCTTCACTTAGTCCTTATACCTGATTTCTTGATAATTAGTAAAAGAAAGTATTTCAAAAATCAAGTGTTTT
>ML260271.1:1086-74659 GCA_005239495.1 Nicotiana undulata | reverse complement strand
CTTTCTTCAATTGGCAACTTTATTCACTAGTTCATGTCTAGTCCAACCATTTAACTTAAAATACATCAATACAACCTTAAGCACCTGCAAGAACACAATACACACACCTCCTAAAGTAGCTTCAAGTTGGAATCCAAGTTATATTTAGCTTACAACAACCCTCAATGGAAAAACAACACCATAGAAGTGACCTAAGCTCATCCTAGTATTATCGTGTAGTTTATTAATCTAACAACTTAACCAACATACGAGAAAGATTAAACACAATTAGTAGGCTGTTATATTCATCTTAACCAGTAGCAAAAACTTTAAATTTCAGAAAAACACAGCCCACAACTATCCTCGATGACAACACAACCTCAAAGAGGTGTTATTCTTCACTAGAACTAACTTTTGATGTTGAAATATGGTGTAATCCATTTGCAAGACTTTAAATAACCTAGGGTTGATATTAAAACCATAGAAGAGTATTTTACAGAACATAAACCACTTAAAACAACATCCCACACGAGCTGGAACCACCCAAAAATCAGCAACAACAAGAAGAACAAGAAACTTACTAGCGCGACGGGATTCCCGACACTTGATTTGTGTTGTTTGCCCTTTGTTTGGGTCTTGGATCATGAGAGAACCTTGAGAGAGTGTTTTAAGGTGTATAGGGTCTGAATATACTGAAACTAAACGAGTTAAAACGGGGGTTGAGGCGTCTTATGTATATCAACATATCTAAACCGCCTATGTGGGTCCCATAGAGAGCTACTTGGCGCAGTCTCGCTAAAATACGAATATCTCTCTACTCCGACCTCGTATAGACGAACAGTTTAATGTGTTGGAATCTAAACTCATAGATCTTCAATTTGGTAGGTAGA
This sequence comes from Nicotiana undulata, assembly GCA_005239495.1. Classification (NCBI taxonomy): domain Eukaryota; kingdom Viridiplantae; phylum Streptophyta; class Magnoliopsida; order Solanales; family Solanaceae; genus Nicotiana; species Nicotiana undulata. Next base: position 73,790 of record ML260271.1, on the reverse strand, counting down.
TCATCCCCTAATTCCAAGTATATTGGGAGAAAATAGCAGTTTCATTTGACCTAATTTTCAACACATTATGAATGTAACTTGTGAAGACCTTTGCCAACTTTTGTTCCACAACTTGCTTGACTTCAAAACGTAGAACACAACTATCATACGATAAAAATTAACTCATAGCATAACCTCCTTATCATGTAATGAACCATAGTCTCACCCTAAAGTACATGTTATAACATTCCCAACTCGTCGACTTTCGACGAAACTTATTTTCTTCAATTGGTTTAGCTTCTAAGCTTTCCAACCCTCTTGGTACTCGTTATTCATGATCTTAAATATTTGTAACCTCCAACGTAACATGATTAACTTACTTGATATTCCATCAAATAGAATCTTATTTCTGAGCTTACATCAATTGACTTACGATGTACTCTCACGTACGAAAATATGGGGTGTAACACTAAGTGTCTCATTTCTCACCACGACCACTCCAAACCCGAGCCAACCAACCCAACAAAACAGACCAGAGCTGAACCACACAAAAATGAAGCAGACATAGGGGAAACGGGGCTAAACTCTCGGAACGACCGACCGGGTCGTTACGTTCTCCCCAAATTAAACATACGTTCGTCCTCGAACGTGCCCATAGTTATTCCAAGACCATCAAAATTGCCGAGAAATCCTACCATGCACATACTCGGGGGTGATATCACGTCACCCTACCCCATATAGGTCCGATAACACAACATAACTGAAATTTCAAAATCCAACCTGGCCCATATAAACCTTAGAACCAAATTTCCACTTCTGAAATAATTTACAAGATCAAATTTCCACAACTATAAACTGAAATAGTCTGAACACGCTGTATCAAGCCATATCCGTAACCCAAGATGTAATCAGATAATATGCCACATGACCCAACACTCATAGCGATGACTCCTAATCACAATAGCTGCTCACAACAACCCAATACCGATAAATAACCTCTTATCAATCAAAGCCTCGCTTTAACACTTCCATATGGCGCCGATGATGAAAGAAACACGTAGAAACTAGCAACCATTCGTCTGATCAGCATCAATACCATCCAGAGCCATAACTTGTGCAACTCGTGCACTCAGTAACAACATCCCAAGAACTCAAATCATAAAATAAAGAAGATTTATACGAGAGGACTATCCTTGCTAGCTCAACAAGTACCATCAAAACACCATGCTAAGAGCCTGGTACACATCGAAAAATCAAAACACACGAGTCTGACACCAAGGACCATACCTCTACATAACTCCTCTACAATGCGTGATCCCATCCAAACGCTGTACCACATGAAATACTCCAAGTCACCTTGCTCAAAATCAATAACCATGCGAAATTTGACATCAAGTACTCAAAGTGCATTGCCATAACCACGGGGAAATCAGACGATACCATGCCACACGAACCAGAAAGAACATAACCAATATGTCTCGATTCCGCAATACCCAATTACTTACTTTGCTCAATCCCGCTATAAAGCCCAAATAAATCCGCACTGTAAGTGCATATAACCAACAACCAACACTCCTCGCAACACCGAATGGTAACTCATAGATCACTCCAGAATATGAATAAACTCAATGACAATTAAATGGTACATCCCTCGACAATAGCAATTCGGAGTCACTAATTCCGAATCGGTGCAGAACACACACCCATACTGGCCTACCGATAACTCTATGTCAACTCTGTTCACCCACAACAGGTAGATAACTCTCCAAAAGTTCATAATGACTGAATCATGGCATATACTAACACCTGACTAGCTTTGCTTGCATCCTCATAGTCCACAACCACAAAATAATCTGTTTATGAAAACTCCCAGTCTCGAAGTCCATGAAGCGCACCAATTACCATATATGATCCCAAGTCCACCCCTCGAATATATAACATGTCTCTAATACTCAATCATTCCACGAGGGATACCCCCATAATTCCTCTGTGTCACCAAGCAACCTTGAATATCCGTAGTCGATCCAACAAGAGAGCGTCGCAATACTGGTGAAGCACCCTCAACTCCACACATTGACTTCTCTGAAATGTATACCTTCATCAAGCCACCCAATTGGTGATATCCTCTACCTAGTCATCTGAAACTGCCAATGTTGCCTGAGAATTTGACCTTCCTTCCGGAACTGAACCGAGATCTCACATATGCAAATCTCAACTCTACACCATATACCGCATACGCTACGCCACCCTACGATAAGTACAAGAACTTCATGATCCATTTCAAGCCAAAACAACTACGCACCCAACTAGCCAAGAACTCTACATTTGATCCTATCCAAAAGCAAAATCACTATGTGTCACATGCTCTTCACGCCAGTTGAAAAATACACATCTCTAACCATGGTAGGAACTATCAGGAACTATCTGAATCCCATTTCTACCACACCAAATCGTCAGGACTGAATCCTTCTAACTCAACCAAGCTATGCATGTAACCAATACCCAAGAGCATTGCTAAGAAACATCTGTGACAACTCATTACCTCATAAACGCCCAAAGAGCTAATCATATTCCTTATCATGCTGATCCGACCTACTACCAAGTTGTCCTATTTATGCAAGTTCCTTCTGACTTACCTTCGAATTGATACTTCTTCTTGCCATAATACCGCAATTCTCAAGCCAGACTCACCACACGAAACCCGAGCATAAAAATATACCGTCTAAGGTTCATAAGCCGTTGAATACTCTCTCTCAAATATCCCCAAATGCACCACATTAGAAATACTTACCTTGAAGAGACTTCCTGCGAATTTAAATTCATTACCTTCACTTTCCTGATACTGATGGATATAATCCATGATAATATAAGGACACCACAAGCCTTGACACCTCCACGTAAATCTCAGTTCTAGCCCGATTCACACCTTGAAGATCCTCAATCGCTGCATATAACATTGAATCCGCCAGAACCATTCTCGAACGTCACTCACTCTACGCAATTTCAATTGCACTGACCAAGCAGACAGAACGACCTGACCCCGTTTTCAAACTACGTACTAGGAAAGTGATCCACACATTTGAAGCAACAAGCAAACCCATACACTGCACACTACACTTTTTACAATTACAACTCAATCATTCAATAAAGTCCATTTACCCGTAGAGTACATTATAGCATGTGTCGAAGAATTTCCATTACTCGAGTCATTCCCATACTCCACCTCTGTAGGTCATAACTGGTTCACCGATATACCTCAAAATGAAACCACTACAACACATAATCGTGCAATCAACTTGTCATTAACAGGATTTCCCCGCTTGGCTCAAAGCCAAAGATCAAGGCAAACAATAACTCACGAGGCCCATATGATATCACTGCCACCATACTGCGGTGAGATTAAACTAAATCCTTCATCAGCTCATATGACCCACACCATCTAACACTTCAAACCATATGCGTTCACCATTGTAATGGTCATGCTAACTCCCACAAGCAATCTAACTCAAATAACAACATACATCATTTACTTGTAGAAGAGAACTTACTACAGATCAACATAAGGATCACACACCTTGGACAACCCGCAGGAGATACCCTTGCCTGCTTAGCCTCCAAAATGATATCTCTCTATACACTTCTGAAAATCATAGCTATCACGCAATCACTATACCTTCCTACATTAAAACACATCCAATGTCTATCCTCGAGGCATCCAGATACGCGATATAAGAACCTGAAGCTGATGGCGGAACTAACACCGAAGTTGTGGTCAAGGAAATCTTGAGCTTCTGGAAGCTCTACTCACACTCGTTGGACCACCTGAATACCCTCACTGGACACCACATGCCCCAAGAATGCTACTGAACTGAGCCAAAAATTCACACTTGGAGAACTTTGCATAAAGCTCCTCCTCCCTAAATCCTTATAATACCATCCTCAAATGATGAGTATGCTGCCCCTGGCTACGTGAGTACGCCAAGATGCCATCAATGAACACAATAACAAAGGAGTTATAACACCGTTGAATACACCGTCAGTCAAATACATGAACGCTGCTGGGGCATTGGTCAGCCCAAAAGACATCACCAGGAACTCATAACACAACATAAGGATCCGCATCACTCCACATCTAAACAACATGAGAGGTCCTCCATACACTCACAACTTGAGGAAATATGCCAGCTCCAGACAGAAGTCAAATACTCAATGGTTCTTGCTACATCTCCCGCCAATTCATTTTGTCACAATCAAATAACCTGAACACACCTAACCATCAGATCACACTCACCATGTAGTTATCTAGTCACAAAGTCCCATCAATAAGGGCACAAACGGACATATAAGTCCCCCAAACACATGTGCTCACACAAACAAAATCTCAGCACTCAAGCCACAGACAAAATCCGGCCTCAAGTCCTCCCGACTGGCCCATTATCAACATTCTAAAAAAATCACATTTCATCCATGGAAGTCACAAGCCGCCGATGCACAACTGATACCAAGCGCTCACGTGCGCATTCGAATACATGAAAGGAATTCAAAGAGTTATTCTTTTGGCTGAATAAAATGGATTTGCACGACAAGAATTCAAGAATGTGAGATTTTTTCTAAGGGTTCTGTAGCCTCTCGAAGATAATTACAGACGTCTCCGTACCGATCCGCAAGACTCTACTAAACCTGCTCATGACCGTTGAGTCCTATGTAACCTAGGCTCTGATACCAACTTGTCACGATCCCAAATCCTAAGCCGGTCGTGATGGCTCCTATAATGGAACTAGGCTAGCCAACACTCACCCATTGACATATTATTTTCAAATTTCCAAATCATTTCCAACATTTCGTAAGCATTTATATAATTCCGAATTTTTAAACAAAATCAATCGAGATAAACAGTCTAACAACTATCCCCAAGACCCAGAGTCAACATGTCATGAACATCTAAGAGTGGTACCAAAAATTCTATTGTCATAATACATCAAGTCTCGGAAACAAAGAACTAAATACAAAACAAGAAGGGAAAACAGAGATGCTGTGAACACTGTACTCGATGTCCCAACTCCGTCTCCACACGTAGTAAGAAAACTAGCGCTCGATACCAGCACCTGAATCTGCACACAGGGGAGAAGGGACTAGTGTGAGTACGCCAACTCAGTAGTAATGAAAATAAATCAAGTCTGACAGTAAGAAACACATAGGATCAAATCATCGATTCACAATAAGTACGGTCTTTATTCCCAACAGTGTATACATTAAATCAAATGCTTTAAAAGCCAATTTCAGTAAAATCCTTTGAAAAGTGTAACTTCCAATGATTTCAGAAAAATGTCCAAGAAGATTTAGTGTGAAAATGAAATGAATCATAAATAGTTACTCATGCAAAAACAAGTATCATAAACCGCCCCTCGGGCAAATCATCACTCAGAATCAGTCGCTCAGCATGCCTCACAATCACTCAGTATCAGCCCCTCGGGCGACCTCATTGTCACTCATGCCTCCCAATCACTCGTCACTCAGTACTCGGCACTCGCACTCAGTAAGTACCTGCGCTCACTGGGGGTGTACAAACTCCGGAGGGGCTCCTACAGCCCCATCCAATATACATATGTTGCGGCGTGAAACCCAATCCATATAATATATGTTGCGGCGTGCAGCACGATCCAACATATCTCGCTGCGGCGTGCAACCCAATCCATATATATACTCCTCAAAACATAGGCTCTCAGCCTCATTCAGTCAGAAGCCTCTCGGGCTATTAGTAAAATGGGGTACTTGACCCAAAACAATATTCTTATCACAAAACAGTGTAAACAAATCTGAGTTTCGAAAATGGTTTAACATGGTATGACTGAGTGTAAAACATAATCAATACAGTGAGGGAAAAATTAGAAAATAGCCCCCAAGGGGTCTAACAAGTCGGCACAAGGCCCAAACATGGCTTACAACCCAAATATATCAAAAACATAAAAATATGATTTATCATGTGATTTAAAAGCAGTTACGCAGCTCAATAGTTTCCTAGGGAAGAACCAAATTCAAATTCCCCATTAGTTCACACCACACACGCGTCATTAAGCGTGTGCGTCACTCCAAAATAGTGAAGAGATGCGAAGTCCGGGGTTTCATACCCTCAAGACAAGATTTATAGTCATTACTTACCTCAAACCAGCCCGAAAAGATACTCCGCAATACTCTTGCCCCTCGAATCGGCTCCCAAATGCTCCGAGTCTATCAAAATCAGATTATTAACATCAAATTATGCTAGGGAGACGAAACTCAATCGAAAACTATCAAAATTAGGCACAATTCCCGAAATTGGCCAAACCCGACCCCCGGTCCCACGTCTCGGAATTCGAAAAAATCACAAAACTAGAATCCTCATTCCCTCACGAGTCTACCCATATCAAATTTACCAAAATCCGACCTCAATTGCCCATTCAAATTATCAAAAGAAATTCCCAAATTTTCCTCCCATTTCCCCCCAATTTCCATTCCTCAATTTATATGATAAAAATCAAGGTTAAATCCTGATATTAACTCAAATGTGATTGAAGAACACTTACCTCAAGAATCCCACTGAAAATCCCTTCAATTTCCTCTTTCTCCCCTGCTCTCAAATGGGTTTTTGAGTTATGGCCTAAAACCCTCATTTTGAAACTTAAAATGTCTGCCCAACACTTTTACTCATCACGAACGCGTCACCAGGACCGCGTTCTTCATAGAACAATCCCAGCGGGCCCTTAATTTCCTCTACGCGAACGCATCAAAAGCGTCGCGAACACAATGCACTACCTTCCCAGACCAACGTGAACGCACTCCTTGGCCCGCGAACGCGTAGACCAACGGGCCTGGGACCCTCAGACGCCTCACAAACTACGAGAACTCCACTCGCGTTCACGATGACCACTTGACTCAACTCACCGCGTTCGCACCTCCAGGATCACGAATGCATAGAAGAAGTATCCTCAGCACCCTAATTCCCCTATGCGAACAAGAGACCACCTCCGTGAACGCATTGGGTAAATCCCTGCTACAGAAACACCAGCAAAACAGCTGGTTCAAAAATCCAAGAATCACCCCGATAACCACCTGAAACTCACCCGAGGCCCCCGGGACCTCAACCAAACATACCAACACATCCCATAACCTCATTCAAACTTAGTCGAGCCCTTGAAACACCAAAAACAATGCAAAAACACCAAAATCACATCAAATTCAAGCCTATGAACTTTGAGATTTCTATATTTCACCAAAGATGCCGAAACCATCCAAAACACATCCGATTGACCTGAAAATTTGCACACATATCCGAAATGATATTACGAACCTATTCCAACTTCCGAAATTCCATTCTGACCCCAATAGCCTATTTTCCACTGCCGACCGGAAATCGCCAAAAACTAACTTTCGCCAATTCAAGCCTAATCCTACACCGGACCTCAAAACAACATTCCGGACACACTCCTAAGCCCCAAATCACCTAAGAAAACTATACGAGCCATAAAATCTGCATTCCGAGGTCGTTTACCAAATAGTCAACTTTCGGTTGACTTTTTAAACCATAAGGCCAACTTAAGAGGCGAAGTGTCTCATTTCTCACCACGACAACTCTAAACCCGATCCAACCAACCTAAAAAAACACACAAGAGATGAACCACAAAAAATGAAGCATACATAGGGGAAACTGGGCTAAACTCCCGGAACGACCGATCGGGTCGTTACAATCGGGCCATTTGGGATTCTTGATAGAGTGGGGGAGGTAGCTTATAGACTTGCGTTGCCTCCAGGGTTATCCTCAGTTCATACGGTATTCCACGTGTCTATGCTCCAGAAATATCATGGTGACCCGTCCCACGTGTTAGATTTCAGCTATGTTCAATTGGACAAAGACTTGACTTATGAGGAGGAGTCGGTAGCCATTTTAGACCGGTAGGTTCATCAGTTGAGGTCTAAGAGTTTTCCTTCAGATCGAGTGTAGTGGAAAGGCATGTCCGTTGAGGTATCTACTTGGGAGTCCGAATCAGACATGCAGAGTAGATATATATACTTGTTTTCCAACTCAGGTAATATTCTATGTCCGTTCGAGGACGAACGTTTATATTAGAGGTGGATATTGTGATGACTCAAGGGGTCATTTTATGAAATTAGACCTAAATATAGGCTATTGGCCATAAAAAGACTAATTTTAGATACCTCAATTTGCGTGCGCAGTCCGGATATGAAACCAGAAAGCTTTTATGTGAAAAGATGAGAAATAGTAATTTCTAGAGTTAAAATTTGATTATAGTTGACTTTGGTCAATATTTTGAGCAAACGAACCCTTATCTGTGTTTCGACGATCCCGGGAAGTCCACAGTAAAATATGGGACTTGGGCGTATGCCCGGAAATGAATTCTGAGGTCCTAAGCTTTAGAAATTAATTTTTGAAAGAAATTGTTTTGCTGAATTATTAATGAAATAAAGAAAAGAATTAATGTTTGAAATCATTGGTATCGGGATCGTATTTTGGTTCCGGAGCCCGATACATATTTGTTATAGTATTTAAATGTTAACTGTGAAATTTAATAAAAATCGGAGTTTGTTTGCCGTGATTTGGACGTCCGATTGAGAAATAATGAACTTTAAGTGTTCTTGAGAAAAATGATGGGTTTTGAGGTTTAATTCATGGTTTTACATGTTATTTTCGTGATTTGATCGCACGAGCAAGTCTGTATGATATTTTTAGGCTTGTGTGCATATTGGGTTTAGAGCCCCGAGGGCTCGGGTGAGTTTCGGATAGGCTACGGGGTGTTTTACACTTAGAAAAGATTACTGTTTTGCTGTTATCTGGTGCCCAGTCGAGTGTTCAGTGCGATCGCGTAGTGTAAAAATGCAGGGGGCTTCTTGTGTGCTATGCGAACACGGCCATAGGGGTTGCTATCGCGAAGGTCCCGTATGGCGAAGCTATGCGAACGCGTTCACCCCATACGCAGACGCACTAGGTTAATTTGTCCTGGGGGAGGGGAGCCCAAATACCCTATGCGAACGCAGCCTCCCCNCCCCCCCCCCCCCCCCCCACGCGATCGCGAAGGCCAATAAGGCGTGAACCTATGCGAATGCGGGCGTGCCCATGCGAACGCATAGAAGGCCCGCCCAAGTATATAAATTCGATTTTAAAGCGGACAAAACCCTTTTTCTTCAAAATTTTCGAACTACGCAGCCCTAAGGACGATTTTCTTCCTCAAATTTCATCCCCAAGTTGTTGGTAATCAATTCTAAACTTTACTCTTTCAATTACCCAATGTTTTCCATCACATTTAAATAAAAAATCAAGAGTTTTCATGGTAAAAATTGAGGGTTTGGGTAGAATTAGGAAATTTTGTAAAAATCGAATCTTTACCTTGAATAGAGGTCGGATTTAGAAATAATCGTGTATTCGGGCTCGGGGGTGAATGTGTAAATATAATTTGGTCCGAATCCCGAGTTTGGACCAAGCAGGTTTGGGGTCGGGTTTTAACTTTTTTTATTTATAGAAAACTTAGGAAAAATTATAATTATCAGTAAAGTTAGTTCCTTTAGCATTAATTAATGATATTAAGTTAATTATGGTTAGATTCGAGTGTATTGGAGGTGAATTCAAAAGAAAAATCTATAATTGAACAGTGAGTGGATTGCGAATTTGAGGTAAGTGTTTGGTTTAACCTTGACTTGAGGGAATAGGAATCCCCAACTTAATTGTTATGTGGAATTGCATGTGTGTGGTGTATAGGTGAAGTGACAAGTATCTATGCACCACCGAATTGTTGCTTACATTATCCCTTTCCCGTTTTCAATTTGAATGTTTCATGTTCATTGTTGTATCTGTGATTACTTGGCTTGTTAATTTGTTCTTAAGTCTTGTTGCAATTATTTTTGGAAAAATATTAGTTGTTTTCCTTGGTTTCATTATGGTACATAAGGATTGAGTGGGTTGACATTGTTTTACGATATATATATATATATATATATATATTCCTGCTGGTTCCATTTTGAGATAATATTGATGAGTTTATGAGTAGTACGATTTTCTGTTTACAATTGTTGAGGTAAAAGTATTGTGAAAGGCTTGGTCTGAATTGTGAAAGTTTTTATTTAATAAATAAATTGATAGTGATAAGGGTGGACAACAAGATAGTGATAAGGGTTGGCATGTGAGTTAAAATATAGTGATAAGGGTGGATATGTGGGATCGGGTTGCACGCCGCAACAAGAAAGTGATAAGGGAGGACATTTATGGTTACTGATTTTAAACACAAAGATTTGGAAAGTTTATTAGTTTACTCTATTGTTCTCATATTTTGCACACCTGATTATTTTAAAGTGAAGTTTGGAACTTTGGAAATTCATGTGAGATCTTGGTTATAGCTGAGGCCTGGAATAAGCGACTGAGTTATTTTATTTATTGTTGCAGTTTATCTTTCTTGTTTGTGTAGAATGGTTTTTTCTTGCTTTATTATATATATTGTTACATGTTAAGTTATAATTGCACCGCCTTAGCCTCGTCACTACTTCGTCGAGGTTAGGCTCGGCACTTACTCAGTACATGTGGTCGGTTGTACTGATACTATACGTTGCACTCTTTTGTGCAGATCCAGGTACCGACCAACATTAGAGATTTTTAGTGGCGGGCATCCATCATACGGAGACACGAGGTATATCTGCCGGCGTTCGCAGATCCCTGGAGTCTTCTCTTAGTTCATAGAGTCTGTTTTTTATTTTCTCAAAAACAACTATATATTTCTTTCAGCCCATTATTTGTAGCATTCTTAGAAGTTCGTGAATTATGACACCAGACCCTGGGGTAGTCTTAGGGTTATATATATAATTAGTTCGTGGCTCAGTTTATTTATTTGTTTATTATTTTATAATTGGAGTTATTCATTGGAAATCATTAGGTTAAGTTTACTTTAAATTTATTTTATTGTGTTAAGTAAGTAATCAAAGGAAAAATAGCTAACCGAATTCTAACATGGGCTTGCGTAGCAAGTATGGTGTTATGCGCCATCACGATCCCTAAGGTTGGGAATTTGGGTCGTGACAATACGTTTCCTACAAAAACTATACCTATCTTTTCGCAAAAACATGTAGGAAAAGAATGAAAGGAGCTTTCGAGCAACAATAAAATTATTTTTTTGTGACCTATAGGTTACGAGTTCGAGTCATGGAAGCAGCCATTAATGTCTGCATCTAGGTGGGTACATAGACTGAGTTTATTCGATTTTTATTAAAACAAAACCAAATCAAATATATCGGTTTGGATTAGTTTGACTTTTTCGAATTTTTTGGCTTTTTATGTTACATGAATAATATGTCAATCTTACTTTGTTAAAATTTTGATAAGTAATATATATTTAATTAAAATTAAAAAAATAATAAATATATGATCTATTAAAATATTCTTATGGAATAATTTTCTTAATAACACATGATAGTTATTTTTGTTGTTGTCTGATAATAACTTTTCGTAGATGTACACTTTCAAGGTTAACCGAATTTAATAATTAAATATAAAAATCAATATGATACCTAAGTAATGATATGTACTATTTAATTTTCAATTATCAAATACCACTTCAAATTCGAAAAAGATATAAGATTATTAGATTTTGATATATGAGTACGAAAGAACAAAGAGATTGACGAATTTCAATAATACTTGATAAGAAAGAGATCATGCAATACATTATTTAAAGTTAATAAAAATGGAGCACTTCACATTCTATTAAATATTACATCCCACGAGAGAATATCAAATATTTCTAAACATTATTTAAAGAAAATTCTGTATAAAGTCTTAAAACATCAACAATCGCAACATACCCAGTATAATCCCACACCGTGGGGTTTAGGGAGGGTAGTGTGTACGCACACCTTACCCCTACCTTGGAGGATAGAGATGTTGTTTCCAATAGACACTCGCTCAGAAAATTATATATTTATATGCCGGTTTGGTTCGAATTTTTTATTTAATACCAAACCAAATCTCATCGGGATTTTTAATCGGTGATTTGACTTTTTGGTTCGGTGCGATTTTCCAGTCGGTTTGTACATGAGTGTAAGCTGTACACTCACACTATTTAAGGTGCTATTTTTCTTTTGAACTTTGCATAAATACGAAATAAGTTGTGCACACCTTTATAACAGAAAAAGAATAGGAGAAAGAACCGAAAATTATTTTCAATTTGCAGAAGTAAAATTTTACAACATTACTGGAGGAGACACGATGTCATATTCTACAATGAAAAAAATAATATAATAAACCACAAAATGGCAATTGACTTGCTTTATTATATCATATATTTTTCTTTTATTTCATAATTTGGGTCGGGATAAAACATTAATTCATGATAACTTAATATTGTGAAAAAAAAAACTCATTGTAATTTTATATAAATAAAAACTGAGAAGAATAGTGATTATGCAATATGCGGGTAAAGAAACTGTTTTCGATACACACTCAACTCCAAACAAGCACGCGGAAATCACAACAATATAGAGAAGAAACACAATCGAAAACCCAAGTTTCTTAAAATATAATCAAGATCTTCTCATTCAAACGATTCATATGGAACTTTTCATTCCATTTGAGAGAATACATATACATGAGAAAATCCATCTTTCCTCATTCTTTATTTATTACATTAACCATCAACCAAAATAGGCAAAAGCTATTATTTTTTTCCACATTTTTCTTTTAAAACTTAAATTTTTAACAATTCTAGAATTCAAGTGGGAATAAACCCAACTCATCAAGAACTTCCTTGCAACCAGAAACAGCCTCAGCTTTCATGAAGAAAAGTGCATTTGCATATCTAACAGCATTGTGAATTCCAACATTGTCACTGCACTCAATTCTAGCCTTTTCATAACCAGTGACAGTTTCTTTGCAATCTTCCCTTGGGCTTTTTACGACAGTCACCTCGCATATATCGTCCTGGTGATCACCTTCCACTGTCAATTTGTACTTACCATCTTTGTCTGTCACGCCTTCGACCGAGAATGTCTCGGTCTCTGTGCTAATGTTCCTGCATTGCAGGTGCACGGTGGCACCTGTCGCAATAACATTAGGTCAGTATTTACAGTCATATCTATTGTGATAAGAAAAATGTAATAAATAATTTAATAATATATAGTTTAAGCTGAAAGCAATAACTAAAAATCTAGCTAGTGCTATATTGCACGGATTTTTAAAAAGATATCGTTGCATTCATATTGGATCCTTTTAGAATATATTACTTTTGGAGGATAATAATTTTGGAAAACCCGAGAAATATTTCATACCTTCAACGTTCTCGCTGAGTTTTGTCTCGAATTGGACACGGCAGGTGTCACAGTAGACCTTGCCTTCAACATCAAAGACTTGAGGGTGGCAATGGGCGAAGTTGACAAGGGCTACAATGCAGAGAGCAGAGAGGAGCAAAATAGCCTTTGCCATTTTAATTTTCTTTTTTGTGTGTTTTATTTATTGTTTCTCTTTTTTTGTTCTTTCTTTTATTTATTGCTCCTTCTCTTTTTTGTGTGTCTTGTTTGAGTATAATGAAATGCCCTTTTTATAGTGGGAAAACGTTAAGAAAAATATGGTGGAGCGATTATTTCTCATAATATTGTTTTAATAATGAAGTGAAGGTAGCAATTGACTCGTTCTTCCTTTTATTTTTTGTGGTTGTGAAAAATAGTGATAATTTTTAGCCACAAATTCCGAATGGTTTAGAATTTGCATTATTTGAAAAAATATTACAAGACTACAATATGATTAGGCATTTAATTCCGGTGGTATTTCATGTTGTATAAGTAATCTTTTTTTTATTATATTAGCGGTGTCCTGCTCAGTTTGCACGTACGTCAACTAATTTTTCCCCCTAATATAACTATGATTCTTTTAACCAAAGTCTTATAACTACGCTTTCTAACAGAAATATCACAAAAGTTTCACCACCTAACATAAAAAGTAATGGTTGTCGAAAAATTTAACTTTCTGATGCAACAATTTTCAATTATTTTACTAGTAGAAGGTGGAATTACAAATCTCCATGGTGCTTTTACATGTGCTAGCTTTTTTTTTCCTAAGGGTATTGTACATATTTTAAAGAATGTTATTGAACAAGGTATTATCAGAAGAGCTATCATATTTACGAAGCATGTGAAAAAGTCGTGGTTGGAAAAACTCGATTGGGACAAAGAGATTACTAATTATCATTGAATCAAAAGTAATATCTTGTGATAAATTCTTCCCAATCCATGGACCCTTTGAGTTGTTTGATTGATTTATATATGCATACGTGTTATAAATATATTATATTATAGATGTTCATTTAGTACGTAAATAACTTCCTGAAGAAGTTTATTTATATGAGACTCCACTGTAAATATGTTTATCTATTTAGTACTCTATTGGAAATAAGTCTCATGAAGAAGCTTATCCTTTCGGTACTCCGTTATGGATAAACATCACCCCTGATAGAAGATTATCTATATTATGTACAATGAACTTATCCTTTCGATACGTCGTTATGGATAAACATCATCCCCGGCAGAAGTGTTTACCCTTAAAATCGGATAACAATTACATTTATAAGTGGTTTTAAGGATACATGATTTCACTTGGCACAAATTGAGAAATATGAGAATTAATGTTAGAAATACTGTAAAATAAAGCAAAGCGATATGAAGTGTAGTTTGGCCCTCGAGCTAGATCGCCCTCGAACCAAATAAATGTCTAATTGAAAAGGATAAACTGAAAGCAGAATAAGAGAGCGTAAGAGAGGAAATGTATTATATTGCTTTGTTATGCGTGAATGTGATCATTACAAATGATTAGAACCCCCTTTATATAGTAGATGAATTCTACTCATGGTACAATTCTAAATATAGAAGGAAATCTCCTGATTGGCTATTAACCAATCCTGACTTGATATGTGTCGAGATTTCCGCCACGATCCTTGCCTGATCGCGGATATCTCGACTTTCTGTTATTCGACTTAGCAGGCTTCTTTTGATCTCGCTCGATCTTTATCCTGCTTCAGTTTCGATCTCGACTGGTCTCGATCTCGAGCGGTCATTGGTTCATGAGCTCTGCAATTCATCTTCGCGTCGTGGCTCGATACAACGTGAGGTCATACCTTTGGTCTGTCACCCCGGTCTCGGCCGATTTTTACCGTATACAAGAATATTATCTATATTTGGTACAGTAGCAGCTTACACAGCAGCTTGCAATATCAGCTTACACAACAACTTCCTTTCTTCTATAAATAGAGGAGATTTCAGTTCATTATGTACGTAGGTTTGAAGTTTGAATAATATATCAGCTTCTCTCTATACTTGTCTTTACTATACAGTCTTTATTTTATAACACGTTATCAGCACGAGACTCTACCATCTCAAGCAAATACTTTGAAAGTATCAGAGGTACGCACTTTCCTTTTCTAAATAATGCGAAATCTTTCTAAACTTGAATTTTTAGCCCTGGATATATCGGGCAAAAGCTACATGTCTTGGGTGCTTGATGCTGAAATTCATCTTGATGCGATGGGTCTGGAAGACACCATCAAGGAAAAATATTAAGCATCAAACCAAGACCGTGCCGGATCAGTGATATTCATACGCTATCACCTTGATGAAGGCTTGAAAATGTAATATCTTACTAACTAAGATCCAGTCATACCGTGGAATAATTTGAAAGATAGATATGACCACCTGAAGATTGTCGTACATTATGGTTGGACTCATCTAAGGCTACAAGATTTTAAATCTATAAGTGAGTACGATTCTGTTATGTTCAGAATTAGATCTCGATTGAAATTATGTGGTGATAATATCACTGATTTTGATATGTTAGAGAAAACTTTCACTACTTTTCATGCCTCGAATATGCTCTTGCAGCAGCAATATCGAGAGATGAGATTCAAAAAGTATTCTGAACTTATTTCATATCTTCTTGTAGCCGAACAACATAATTGGCTATTAATGAAAAAATCATAAAAGCCGACCTACTGGTTCTTGTCCATTCCCTGAAGTGAATCAGACGAACTTTCACCAAGCTAAGCGTGAAAGAGGACGTGGCCCCAGTCGTGGTCATGGCCCTGGTCGGGGAAGAAACTCTAATCATGGTAATAATAATGCACCAAAGAACTCTCCTCACCACCAGCAGTGAAAAAAGAAGGAACAAAAGCATGAAGCAGTGCAAGCAGCAAAGGCAGAAATTGCATGCTAAACATGTGGAGAAAAAGGGCACTGGCCGCGTACATGTCGTACGCCAAAGCACCTGGTTGAGCTATATCAAGCCTCCCCGAAGAAGACAAAGAAAAGTGCTGAAACAAATTTTATTTTTGAAGATAATTTAGACTTCATGCATTTGGATGTAGCTGATTACTTTGCACTCCCCAAATGAGAAACAAGTCATGTGATCGGTGATGAATCTGTAGAAATATAAATATTTTTATTTTTGTTGTTGTAGTAGATAGTATGATTATGTAATTGTTGTACATAAATAAAAATTATTCTTTTATAATGATATTTATTAACATATTTATTTTGTTTATGTCATTTTAAAGAATACGGATAATCCTCAAATTATGTTTGGATCCAAGACCAATAATGAAGATATTTGTGTAATTGATAGTAGAATAACTCATGCCATATTCAAAGATCAGAAATATTTTTCTTATTTGCATAAGAAAATAAAAAATATTTCAACAATTTTTGGTAATATAAACTTGATTAAAGGCTCCGAAAGAGCCACTATATTTATGTTTATGTCTAAGGGAACAAACCTTATAACAGACAATGCATTAATATAACTATGACTTTTTTCTTTTACCAAAGTCATATAACTATGTTATCTAACAGAAATATCACAAAATTTTCACCACCTAACATAAAAAGTCACAACTGTCAAAACATTTAACTTTCCGATGCTTTAATATTTTAATCCATCTTTTTTTATTTATTATTAACTAAAATTTATTGACCGGATTAAAAGGGTACTGACCCGACCCAATACCCATATACTTAGGCAATTGAAAAGAATTTATCAAAAGATCTTTCGATGCACTGATATTTTTTTGTCCCAATTTATATGACTGTATTTAAATTTCGAAAGTCAAATATATTTTTCTTTGATTATAATTTTTTATATATTTTTTAAATATTTCAAATTATCAATTATTGTACTTGTAGAGGGTGGAATTACAAATTCCCATGGTGCTTTTACACGCTAGCTTTTTTCCTAATGGTGTTGTACATATTTTAAAGAATGTTATTGAGCAAGACATTATCAGAAGAGCTATACATAATTTTGAAATTGTGCAAGGTGCAAGATATTATTCACTAAATCTTTGCCAACTTTACTTTTGAGAAGATGGTGTACAAGATTGGAATGCGAAGACTGAAATATTTAAAACTTTTATCAGGGGAAGTAAAATACGCGCTATACTCTTTTTCCCTTACTAAGGTTTTTTCGACAGAGATTTCCTTATAAGGTTTTTGATGAGACAACTAGTTATGCGTATTACTAAATATGAGACACATTATCTTTTAATGAACATCCAAGGGAGAATATTATAAATATATTATATTATGGATGTTCATTTAGTACTTTGTTGTAAATAAGCTTTCTGAAGAAGCTTATCTATATGAGACACCGCTGTAAATATGTTTATCCATTGGAAATAAGCCTCCTGAAGAAGCTTATCCGTTCGGTACTCCATTATGGATAAATATCACCCTCGGTCGAAGATTATCTATATTTGGTACAATGAGCTTATCCTTTTGGTACTCCGTTATGGATAAACATCACCCCCGATAGAAGATTATCTATATATGGTACAATGAGCTTATCTTTTCAGTATTCCGTTATGGATAAACATCATCCCCAGTAAAAGATTATCTATATCTGGTACAGTAGCAGCTTACAAGCAGCTTGCAAAAGTAGCTTGCACAACAACTTCCTTTCTTCCATAAATAGAGGAGATTTCAATTCATTATGTACGTAATTAAGTTTGAAGTTTGAATAATATATCAGTTTCTCTCTACACTTGTCTTTACTTTACGGTCTTTAATTTATAACATGAATTTTTTGTGGGGTCAGATCGATCCTATTTTAATTGGCTCAACATTTATTAGACTAAGCATAAAAAATAAAGACGAATTTCGATTGGCCTAAAATTATATAGGTCCATAAGAAACGACCTAGTGACAAATATTTATTATTTCGTCATGACACTGATTAGCCAGGAATTTTGTATGTCCATAAAAAAAGACCTAGCGACCAATACTGATTGCTTAACCATGTCTTTCAAATTTGTTTTATGGAATTTCTGGGTTATACAATACAGATTGTGATTATATCCATTTTTTCGTGTATACTAGTGCATTCTGATTATGTAAAAGAAATTTGATAGATTCCGATAGGCCCGAAATTTCGCCGGTCAATAAGAAACAACCTAGTGATAAATACTTATTGCTTTGCCATGAATTTCAGGTTCATGCAACACAAATTTGTGAATATATTCACTTTTTCATGTTGTATTAGTACATGCCGAACTTGTAAAAAGAAAGATTGACATACTTTTATTGGCCTGCAATTTTATAGGTATATAGGAAATGACCTAGTGACCAATAATTATTACTTCGCCATAACTTTCAGATTTATTTTATCATATTTCTGGGTCATGCAACAAGAATTTATGACTATATCCACTTTTTCGTATGTATTAGAATATGTTGATTCTTTTAAAAAAGATTGACAGACTCTGGTTGGCCTGAAATTTTATAGGTCCATAGGAAACGGCCTAATGACCAATACTTATTGCTTATCCATGACTTCTGGGTTAATTTTATAGCGTTCAGGGGTCATGCAACAAATATTTTATTGTATTCACTTATTCGTGTGTATTAATACATACTGATTTTGTAGATTTTTTTTAACAGATTTTGATTGGCCTGAAATTTTGTAGGCCGATAGGAAATGACCTAGCGACCAATACTTATTATTTTTCCATGACTTTTGGGTACATTTCATGGAATTCGGGGTCGTGCAACATGATTTCGTGACTAAATCTTTTGTGTATTAGTACATGCTGATTTTGCAGAATTTTTTTGACAAACTTTGACCGGCTTAATATTTTATAGGTCCATAGAAAGCGGTCTAGTGACAAATACTGATTGTTGATTCTATAGATTTTTTTTACGGATTTCGACCGGCCTGAAATTTGAAGGTTTATAGAAAACGACCTAGTGATCAATACTTATTGATTCTCCATGACTTTCAGATTCACTTTATGGCATTTCGGGGTCATGCAATATGAAATTTTGATTATATCCACTTTTTTTTTTGTATTAGTACATGCTGTTTCCGTAGGATTTTTTTTACAGACTCCGATTGGCCTGAAATTTTGTAGGTCCATAGGAAACGACCTAGTGGCCAATACTTATTGTGTAACGATCCGACCGGTCGTTTTGCGTTCTAAACCCCGTGCAACTAAATGAAGCTTCCCGTAGTTTCTTTTTCTGAATTATGACTTGTGGGGACGGGTGGTTCGGAATTTGGAGGAGTTTGGAGTGGCATAGGAACACTTGGTTCCTTAAGATTGGCCTTAAAGGCCAAGTTTGACTTCGGTCAATAATTTTAGTAAACGACCTCGAAATAGAGATTCGAAGGTTCCGGTAGGTTCGTATTATGATTTCGGACTTGGGCGTATGTTCGTAACGGGTTTAGGATGGCCCGGGAGAGTTTCAGCACCAAATAGTGAAATTAGAGTTTCCTTAAGTTCAAATTGAGGTTTGGAACGTGTTTTTATGTTATCGAGATCCAAACAGAATTCTGAGACCGGGAATAGTTCCGTTATGTCATTTATGACTTGCTCGCAAAATTTGGTGTCATTCCGAGTAGTATAGGTAGGTTCGGCGCATAGTTAGCAAATTCTAGAACTTGAAGTTCTTAAACTTGATCCAATAGGTTTTGGGGTGTGATTTTTAGATTTAGCATTGTTTCGAACATTCTGAAGGCTCGAGCGAGTCCATATTATGATTTAGGACTTGTTGGTATAATTGGACGGGGTCTCGGGTGGGCCCAGATGCCGTTCGGGCATCGAGCGAGGCAAAAACCAGCAACAAATGACTGCTCATGCACCAGATGTGGTGCGACCGCACATGCGGAGGCCTAGCCGCAGGTGCGAGACCGCTTCTGTGGTCCCAGCCTCGCAGGTGCGACCCCCAGGTGAGGTTGCCTATTTCTGCAGGTGTGGATTCCTTTTCGTAGAAGCGGAGCCGCAGGTGCGGTCTCCGCTCCGCAAGTGCGATGCCAGGCTCCCCTTCCCCTCCTCCGCAGGTGCAAAATGTTTCTCGCATCTGCGAGACCGCGGGTGCGGTCCTCGAGCTGCAAGTGCGAAAAACCTGCAGGCAGTGAGGTTGTTGTAAAATACGGGAATTCACCATTTTTATCATTCTCACTTCATCCTTGGGCGATTTTGAGCATGCAAAAGAGACAAATGACCTAGATATTGTAAGGTAAGTCATTCCTACCCTAAACTTAGTCTAATACGTGAATTCTTAGGTAGATTAACCTCTTAATTAGTAGAAATTATGGTTTAGAGTGAAAACCTAGGTTTTTATGAAAATGAGAGAATTTCCAAAGAGTTTGTTATGAAATCGTACAAAAACCACATAATGTTGATCCTGAGGCTATGGGTGAGTGTTTCCTTCGAAATGTTTTGGAATCCAAGCATGTGGGTCCAGGGGTGTATTTTGGGATTTTTCAATTTAAGTCGAAATGATCATTTAAATAGAAGAATTTCATACTTTTGAGTATCGATTGATTTATTCACGCAATATTTGATTAGTTTCGAGTCCTTGGGAGACGAATTTGGAGTTTCAGGCGCATTCTTGACGCAGAAAGTAGACTTGACACGAGGTAAGTCTCCTTTCTAACATTGTAAGAGGGAATTGTCCCCATAGGTGAATTAAATGATTATTTGTCATTATTTGTGGGGACTACGTACGTACGAGGTGACGAGAGTCCGTGCGTAGTGACTTTTATTATTATGTACGGGTAGTTAGGCTCACACCATGCCTTGTGAATTTCCTTAAATTGAATTAAATGCCTTATGACTACATTATGTGCAACTTGTCTCAAGAAAAAAATGCTAGGATTTGGTGTTTTAAAAGAATTGTTAGTTTGAAAGGATTTAAAGAAAGATGTGGTATTTGCATGCGACCGCTTCGCAATTTATATTCCACGAACGGAGTGATTCTTTCCCCTACTCTCATGGGAGCGGGTCGTACGCCACGACAGGTTAATAGATGCATCTATGGTTCGCGACGTTCGACCCTTCGGCAGTGCACATATATTGTTATTATGTTGTCCCAGGCCGGTTGTCCCTATTCCACTATGCGCATGCTATTTGCTTGATATTTTTTTATGACTGTTGAGCTGTGAAACATCCTGGAAATACGAACTGAAAACTTGTATATTGGTGCTTCACTGTGTTTCTAGATGTTGATTACGATTCAATATTATTGCTTTACTGCTCATGCTTACCTGTTGTCCTCTTTAAACTACTACTTAAATTTACTGTTTGGACCCTAGTAAGCGTCAAGTCGACCTCTCGTCACTACTTCTTTGAGATTAGACTGGAGACTTACTGGGTGCATATTATTTTATGTACTCATGCTACACTCTGTACTTAATTGTACAGGTTCTGAGGCAGGTGCATCTGGGTATCAGTCCGGAGCTCGTCCCTGACTCGTACTTGGCATAGACTTCTCAGTGAGCTATTTTCCTTGACGACTTCCAGCAGCACCTTGGTGTTTTCCTTCTTTTGATTTTATCTGTCTATATTTTCCTCAGACAGTAGGGCAGACTTGTATTTTTTTGGGTTTTCATTCTACTAGATGCCTGTAAACTTGTGACACTAGTTCCCGGCACACACGTAGTAGACATTATATTTTTGGGCTGTAAATATTAATTATGACTTTTATGGATATTTCTGTTTAAATGGATTAAGTTGTCCGTTTTCAGTCACATGTTTTAAATCGGAATTTGGTAAATGACGGGAGTGTTTTTTTTTGTTGTAAATTAAATGAAACTCAATAGTAAATCAATGTTGGCTTTCCTGACACGGTGTAGGGCGCCATCGTGACCTGATTTAGGATTTGGATCGTGACAACATGGTATCAGAGCTCTAGGTTCACTTAGGTCTCACAAGTTACGGGCAAACCCAATAAAGTCTTGCGGATCGGTACAGAGACGTCTGTATTTATGTTCGTGAGGCTATAAGGTGTTAGGAAATCTCTCTTTATTCATCTTCTATCATGCAGTTGGCGGTATACTAAATCTCACTCTTCTATTCTCTCACAGATGGTGAGGACGCGCGCAACCGACGTTCCATACCCGGGAGGGGCCGCTACCCCCGTCATCCGAGGCTGTAGCAAAGGCCGGGGGAGGGCGCTGACCCGAGGTAGGGGACGAGGGAATCCCAGAGCTGTACCAGTTTCACCCCCAGCGGATGCAGTGGAGGATCCCATCACTGAGGAGCAGGGCGAGGTGCCCGCAACAGATCCTTCCCCTTTGGACTTTATGACGGTGCCATGATTTCAGGAGGTCACGGGCCGTATGATGCGTTTCATGGACACCATGACCCAGGCTGGTTTATTTCCAGCGGATCCTGCTACATCTCAGGCGGGAGGGGGAGCACAAACCCATACTGCCCAGGCTGCGGGACATGCAACAACAGTATATCAGACCCCGGGTACACTGCCCGTGGGCGGGCCCCAGCTAGCAGTAGCAGCACCTGAGCCCAGACCGGCAGCGAATGACGATCCGTAGAAGTTATTAGACAGATGGACCAGACTGCACCCTCCTGTCTACAGAGGCGAGCGTCATGAGGACGCACATGACTTTATTGATAGGTGCAGGGACAAACTGCACAACATGAGGATACTGGAGTCTCATGGAGTTAACTTCACTACTTTTCAGCTAGAGGGCAGGGCCCGTAGATGGTGGCAGTCCTATATTCTTGGCTGACCGGTAGATTCCTCTACTATCACTTGGGAGCAGTTCACTCAGCTATTCCTGGACCGGTATATTCCACCATCTGAGAGGGAAGAGCTGCGATATCAGTTTTAGCAGCTGGAGCAGGGTCAGATGTCAGTGGCCGACTACAAGGCTAGATTTTCTGAGCTGTCTCGTCATGCACTCATGATACTTCCTACTGACGCAGAGAGAGTGCGGAGATTTATGTTGTATCCAGGTATTAGGGCCAACATGGACCAAGAGGTGGAGATGGGGACTCCTTATCAGCTTGTGGTAGAGATTGCTCGCAGGATCGAGGGTTACCGGTCAAGGAGCAGAGAGCAGGGGCAGCAGGATAAGAGAGCCAAAAATTTTGGGGATTTTAGAGGTGCTCCAGCTAGGGGTAGAGGTCAGGTTGGTAGGGGCCTGCCCAGTAGGCCCCCATATTCATCACCCCCACCACCTCCACGAAGTGTCCCAGCGAAGCCTTATTTTAATGCCATGCCGGAGAGTTCTTACCGCCCGCCAGCTATTCAGGGTTCCTCCGACAGGTATTCAGGTCATCAGGGGTCTTCCAGCCCTTACCTCAGTGCTATGCCAGAGGGTTCACATCGCCCTCCATCTCTACAAGGTTCTTCTTCAAGGCAGCATGCCATGGTACCAGGAGGTTATTATGAGTGTGGGGATCCAGGCCATATGAAGAGGCTTTTCCCCAGGCTTCGGGGCAAGGCAGTGCAACAGGGTCACCAGCCTATGAGAACATCACCAGCGGTTCGGCCACCCAAAGGTGGAGGACAGACTGGTAGGGGTCGTCCAAAAGGTGGAGGCCAGGCACGGGGAGCCCAGTCAACTCCTGTTTATTCCGGCGGAGGTCAGTCATCTGGCGCTCCAGCCAGATTCTATGCTATTCCAGCCATATCAGATGCAGTGGCCTCAGATGTCGTGATCACAAGTATTATTTCAGTATGCTGTAGAGATGCCTCAATATTATTTGTTCCAGGGTCCACTTATTCATATGTATCAGCTTTGTTTGCTCATTCCCTAGATATTCCTCGTGAGTCCTTGGGTGCTCTTATTTATGTGTCCACCCCTGTGGGTGATTCTGTGGTTGTGGACCAGATTTATCGGTCCTGTATAGTTACATTCTGTGGATTCGAGACCAGAGCGGACCTCTTGTTGCTTAATATGGTTGATTTTGAGGTCATCCTGGGCATGGATTGGCTATCTCCTTATCATGCTGTTCTAGATTACCATGACAAGAAAGTTACTCTAACCATGCCCGAGTTGCCGAGATTGGAGTGGAGAGGTTCCTCAGTCAGTGCAGCTAGTCGGGTTATTTCCTTCCTGAAGGCTGGACATATGGTCGAGAAGGGTTGTTTGGCTTATCTTGCTTATGTGCGGGATACCACTGTCGAGTCTCCGAAGATTGATTCAGTTCCAGTAGTTCGAGAGTTTGTTGTTGTATTCCCTTTAGACCTTCCAGGCATGGCACCAGATCGTGATATTGATTTTTGCATTGACTTAGCTCCAGGCACCCATCCTATATCTATTCCCTCTTACCGAATGGATCCGAAAGAATTGAAGGAATTGAAAGAGCAGCTTGAGGAGTTGTTGGCTAAGGGGTTTATCAGACCGAGCGTATCGCCTTGGGGAGCTCCAGTACTATTTGTGAAGAATAAGGATGGGACTATGCAGATGTGTATTGATTACCGCCAGTTGAACAAAGTGACCATCAAGAACAAGTACCCATTGCCGCGCATCGATGATTTGTTTGACCAGTTGCAGGGTGCGCGAGTATTTTCTAAGATTGACTTGAGATCTGGGTACCATCAGCTGAAGATTCGGGACTCGAATATTTCGAAGACTGCCTTTCGTATGAGATATGGTCACTATGAGTTCCTGGTGATGTCCTTTGGCTTGACTAATGCCCCAGAAGCATTTATGGACTTGATGAACAAGGTGTTCAGGCCTTATATTGATTTTTGTCATTGTCTTTATCGATGACATTCTGATTTACTCACGTAGTTTGGGGGATCACGAGCAGCATTTGGGAGTTGTGCTCCAGACTTTGCGAGAACAGAAGCCGTATGCTAAGTTCTCCAAGTGTGAGTTTTGGTTGGATTCTATGGTGTTCTTGGGACATGTGGTATTCGAAGAGGGTATCAAGGTTGATCCTAAGAAGATTGATGCAGTTCCGCCCTACTTCAGCTACAGAGATCAGGAGCTTCTTGGGTCTAGTAGGTTATTATCACCGATTTGTAGAGGGTTTTTCATCCATTGCAGCTCCTCTAACTAGATTGAATCATAAGAATGCCCTGTTCCGATGGTCCGATGAGTGTGAGGCGAGCTTTCAGAAGCTCAAGATAGCATTGACTTCAGCACAAGTTTTAGTATTGCCTTCCGGTTCTGGGATGTATACAGTTTATTGCGATGCTTCGCGCATCGGTTTGGATGTGTGTTGATGTAGGAGGGGCGAGTTATTGCATATGCTTCCCGTCAGCTGAAGGTTCATGAGAAAAATTACTCTGTGCATGATTTGGAGTTGGCGGCGATTGTTCATGCTCTTAAGATTTGGAGGCATTATTTGTATGGGGTGTCCTGTGAGGTTTATACAAACCACCGCAGCTTGCAGCACTTGTTCTAGCAGAGGGATCTCAATTTGAGGAAGCGCAGGTGGCTTGAGTTGCTGAAGGATTATGACATCACCATTCTTTATCATCCGGGCAAGGCAAATGTGGTAGTAGATGCCTTGATCAGGAAGGCGGAGAGTATGTGTAGCTTGGCTTATATTTCAGCGGAGGAGAGACCTCTAGATTTGGACATTCGATCCTTGGCTAATCACTTGGTGAGGTTGGACCTTTCAGATCCCATCCGAGTTCTTGCACGTGTGGTTGCTCAGTCATAATTATTAGGGGAGATCAGGGCTCGGCAGTTTGATGACCAACACTTGGTGGCTCTCCAGGAGACAGTAGTGCAGGGTGGTGCCAAGGAGGTGTCTATCGATGATGATGGTGTTCTGAGGATTCAGGGTCGCTTATGTTTCCCTAATGTTGATGTCCTGAGGGAGAGGATTCTAGAGGAGGCTCACAGTTCACGATATTCTATTCATCCTGGTGCTACGAAGATGTATCGTGACTTGAAGCAGCATTTCTGGTGGAGGCGGATGAAGAAATACATAGTGGAGTATGTGGCTAGGTGCCTAAATTGCCAACAGGTTAAGTATGAGCACCATGGTCCAGGAGGCCTACTTCAACAGATGCCTATACCTAAGTGGAAATGAGAGCGCATCACTGTGGATTTCGTAGTTAGGTTGCCTCGGACTTTATGGAAGGTTGATGCAGTTTGGGTCATTGTGGACAGGTTGACCAAGTCGGCGCATTTCATTCCAGTAGCTACTACTTATACTTCAGATAGGTTGGCCCAGATCTACATTCGGGAGATAGTTCGGTTGCACGGTGTTCCTGTGTTATCAAATCGAGGTCCTCAGTTCACCTCGCACTTCTGAGGAGCATTGGAGAGTGAGTTAGGCACCCGGGTAGAGCTCAGCACATCATTTCACCCTCAGACTGATGGGCAGTCGGAACGGATAGTTCAGATATTGGAGGACATGCTCAGGGCATGTGTGATTGACTTTAGGGGTCAGTGGGACCAGTTCTTGCCTTTGGCCGAGTTTGCTTATAATAATAGTTATCAGTCCAACATTGAGATGGATCCATTTGAAGCCTTGTATGGTCGGCGATGTCGTTTCGGGTGGTGTGAGCCTGGCGAGGCTAAGTTATATGGCATTGACCTGGTGAAGGATGCTTTGGAGAAAGTGAAGCTGATTCCGGAATGGCTTCGCACAGCACAGTCCAGACATAAGATTTACGCGAATCAGAAGGCGCGTGATGTATCATTTATGGAGGGAGAGAAGGTTCTGTTGAAAGTCTCGCCGATGAAGGGTATTATGAGGTTTGGGAAGAAGGGAAAGTTGAGCCCAAGGTTTATAGGTCCCTTCGAGGTGTTTAGGCGAGTTGGAGAGGTTGCTTATGAGCTTGCTTTACCTCCCAGTTTATCAGGAGTTCATCCGATTTTTCATGTGTCCATGCTCCGGAGGTACCACACCGACTTCTCTCACGTGATAGATTTCAACACCATTCAGTTAGATGAGAAGTTGGGATACCAGGAGGAGCCAGTTGCTATTATTGACAGGCAGGATCGCCAGTTGAGGTTCAAGAGGGTTTCCGCCGTAAAGGTCCAGTGAAGGGGCCAACCAGTCGAGGAGGCGACTTGGGAGTCCGGGGAGGACATGCAGAGCAGATATCCACACCTATTCAGCACTTCAGGTATGATTCTAGACCCGTTCGAGGGCGAACAATTATTTAAGAGGTGGAGAGTGTAACGACCCGACTGGTCGTTTTGCGTTCTAAGACCCCGTGCCCCTAAATAAGGCTTCCCGTAGTTTCTTTTTATGAATTATGACTTGTGGGGATGGGTGGTTCGGGATTTGGGAGGAGTTTGGAGTGGCATAGGAACACTTAGTTCCTTAAGATTGGCCTTAAAGACCAAGGTTGACTTCGGTCAACATTTTTAGTAAACGACCTCGGAATCGAGATTCGAAGATTCCGGTAGGTTCGTATGATGATTTCTGACTTGGGCGTATGTTCAGAACGGGTTTTGGGTGACCCGGGAGCATTTCGGCGCCAAATAGTGATATTAGAGTTTCCTTAAGTTCAAATTGAGGTTTGAAATGTGTTTTTGTGTTATCGAGGTCCAAACGGAATTCTGAGACCTGGAATAGTTCCGTTATGTCATTTATGACTTGCTCACAAAATTTGGTGTCATTCCGAGTAATATAGGTAGGTTCGGCGCATTGTTAGCAAATTCTAGAACTTGAAGATCTTAAACTTGATCCAATAGGTTTCGGGTGTGATTTTTAGATTTAGCATTGTTTCGGACGTTCCGAAGGCTAGAGCGAGTCCATATTATGATTTAGGACTTGTTGGTATAATTGGACGGGGTTTCGGGTGGGCCCAGATGCCCTTCGGGCATCGAGCGAGGCAAAAACCAGCAACAAATGACTGCTGGTGCACCAGATCTGGTGCGACCGCACCTGCGGAGGACTAGCCGCAGGTGCGAGACCGCTTCTGCGGTCCTATCCTCGCAGGTGCGACCCCCAGGTGAGGTTGCCTATTTCCGCAGGTGTGGATTCCTTTCCGCAAAAGCGGAGCACCATGTGCGGTCTCCGCTCCGCAGGTGCGATGTCAGGCCCCCTTCCCCTCCTCCCTAGGTGCGAGATTTTTCTCGCATCTGCGAGATCGCAGGTGCGGTCCTCGAGCCGTAGGTTCAAAGAACCTGTAGGCAGTGAGGGTGTTTGAAAATACGGGAATTCACCATTTTTTATCATTCTCACTTCATTCTTGGGCGATTTTTGAGCATGAAAAAGAGACAAACGAAAGCTACTGTAAGGTAAGTCGTTCCTACCCTAAAGTTAGTCTAATACTTGAATTCTTAGGTAGATTAACCTCTTAATTAGTAGAAATCATGGGTTAGAGTGAAAATCTAGGTTTTTATGACAATGAGAGAATTTCCAAAGAATTTGTTATGAAATCGTACAAAAACCATATAATGCTGATCCTTAGGCTATGGGTGAGTGTTTTCTTCGAAAATTTCCGGAATCCGAGCATGTGGGCCTGGGGTGTATTTTGGGATTTTTCAATTTAGGTCGAAATGATCATTTAAATAGAAGAATTTCATACTTTTGAGTATCAATTGATTTATTCACGCAATATTTAATTAGTTTCGAGTCATTGGTAGACGAATTTGGAGTTTCGGGCGGATTCTTGACCTGGGAAGTAGACTTGACACGAGGTAAGTCTCCTTTCTAACCTTGTAAGAGGGAATTGTCCCCATAGGTGAATTAAATGATTATGTGTCATTGTTTGTGGGGACTACGTACGTACGAGGTGATGAGAGTCCGTGCGTAGTGACTTTTATTGTTATGTCCGGGTAGTTAGGCTCACACCATGCCTTGTGACTTTCCTTAAATTGAATTAAATGCCTTATGACTACATTATGTGCAACTTGTCTCAAGAAAAAAAATGCTAGAATTTGGTGTTTTAAAAGAATTGTTATTTGGAAAGGATTTAAAGAAAGATGTGGTATTTGCATGCGACCGGTTCGCAATTTATATTCCACGAGTGGAGTGATTTTTCCCCTACTCTCATGGGAGTGGTCCGTACACCACGGCAAGTTAATAGATGCATCTATGGTTTGTTCGACCCTTCGGCTGTGCACATATATTGTTATTATGTTGGCCCAGGCCGGTTGTCCCTATTCCACTATGCGCATGCTACTTGCTTGATATTCTTTTATGACTGTTGAGCTGTGAAACATCTTGGAAATACGAATTGAAAACTTGTATATTGGTGCTTCACTACGTTTCTAGATGTTGATTACGATTCGATATTATTGCTTTACTGCTCATGCTTACCTGTTGTCCTCTTTAAACTACTACTTAAATTTACTGTTTGGACCCTAGTAAGCGTCAAGTCGACCTCTCGTCACTACTTCTTCGAGATTAGACTGGAAACTTACTGGGTACATATTATTTTATGTACTCATGCTACACTCTGTACTTAATTGTACAGGTTCTGAGGCAGGTGCATCTGGGTATCAATCCGGAGCTCGTCCCTGACTCATACTTGACATAGACTTCTCAGTGAGCTGTTTTCCTTGATGACTTCCAGCAGCACCTTGGAGTTTTCCTTCTTTTGATTTTATCTGTCTATATTTTCGTCAGACAGTAGGGCAGACTGGTATTTTTTTGGGGTTTTCATTCTACTAGATGCTTGTAAACTTGTGACACTAGTTCCTGGAACACACGTAGTAGACATTATATTTTTGGGTTGTAAATATTAATTATGACTTTTATGGCTATTACTGTTTAAATGGCCTAAGTTGTCCGTTTTCACTCACATGTTTTAAATAGGAATTTGGTAAATGGCGGGAGTGTTTTTTTTTGTAAATTAAATGAAACTCACTAGTAAATCAATGTTGGCTTGCCTGACACGGTGTTGGGCACCATCGCTTTAGGATTTGGGTCGTGACATATTGCTTGTCTATGACTTTAGGGTTCACTTTATCGCGCTTCATGGCCACGCAACACGAATTTATGATTATATCAACTTTTTCTGTGTTTTAGAATATGATGATTCTTTATAATTTTTTTGATGGACTCTAGTTGGCTTGAAATTTTGTAGGTGCATAGGAAACAATCTAGTGATCAGTACTGATTACTTCTCCATAATTTTCGGGTTCATTTTATAGCGTTTCGGGATAATGCAACACGATTTTTTAATCCTATCCACTTTTTCGTGTGTGTTAATATATGCTGATTATGTATAAATTTTTTTGACAGACTCTGATTTGCCTGAAATTTTATAGGTCTATAGGAACGACCTAGTGACCAATACTTATTGTTTCACCATGACTTTGGGGT
Organism: Nicotiana undulata; assembly: GCA_005239495.1. NCBI lineage: Eukaryota > Viridiplantae > Streptophyta > Magnoliopsida > Solanales > Solanaceae > Nicotiana > Nicotiana undulata. The sequence continues at coordinate 43,305 of ML260271.1, read as the reverse complement.
TTATTGAATGGCATTTCAGCATCACGCAATATGGCTTTGTGACTCTATCCACTTTTTTATGTGTATTGATACATGTTGATTTTGTAAAAAAATTTGATGGACTCTGATTGGTTTAAAATTTTGTAGGTCTAAGGAAACAACCTCCTGACCATCACTTACTATTTTTCCATGACTTTCGAGTTCATTTTATGGCGTTTGAGGGTCATGCTACAAGAATTTGTAATCGTATCAACATTTTCATTTGTATCAGTACATGTTGATACAGTAGATGTTTTATTGATGGACTTTGATTGGTACGAAATTTTGTAGATCCACGAGAAATGGCTCTTACCAAACTTATTACTTTGCCATGACTTCCGGGTTTATTTTATTGCATTTCGGGGTCATGCAACACAAATTTGTGATTGTACACACTTTTTTGTGTGTTTAGCATACATGTTGATTCTGTAGAATTTTATTTTCGGACTCTGACTGGCCTGTGGTGAGCAATACTTATTGCTTTTCCATGACCTTCAGGTTCATTTTATTTTGTTTCTAAGCCATGCAATACAAATTTATTCTTATATTCACTTTTTCGTGTGTCTGATTATGTAGGATTCTTTTTTACGAACTCCGGTTGGGCTGAAATTTTGTAGGTCCATAAAACGGCATAGTGACGAATACTTATTACTTTTCAATGACTTTCAGGTTTATTTTATGGATTTTGGGGTTATAAAATACAAATTTGTAGCTATACTAATTTTTCGTTTGTATTAATACACGATGATTTTGTATAATTTTTGTGAGGACTCCGATTGGCATTACATTTTTTAAGTCCATTGGAAACGACCCAGTGACCAATTCATATTGGTTCGCCGTGATTTTCGAGTGTGATTTATGATGTTTCATGTCGTTTCTGATGGGCCCAAAAAATTTGAGGCGATTTAGGTTGCCCGAATTCATAAAGATCGCGTGGACATTCGCACACGAAAAATGAGAAATCGTGCTGAATTTCTATTTTATTTCCATAAAGTGCTAGATAACAAGGAATCATCAAGGAGAAATAATTTTTATTGTTCATAGGCCGATTTTGATGGACCCACAAAATATTAGGCGATCCGGGTCCAGTCGCCCGAATTGAGGAAGATGGCGCGGACATCCGCACACGAAAAATCGAAAATCATGTTAAATTCCTGTTTTATGGCACTAAAATGCCAAAATAGGGGAATGGTCATGGATAAACAATGACAATTATTCATTAGGTCGGTTTTGAAGGGCACATAAAATTATAGGCGACTTAAGGTTGGTCGCCCGAATTCATGAAAATAGTGTGGACATTAGCACACAAAAATCGTAAAATCGTGTGGAATTCTTGTTTTATGGTCTAAATGGCTAAACATATGAGGAACAACCATGAAGAAGAAATGATTATAGTTCATTATGTTGTTTTCGATGGGCCCACAAAATTTAGGCGATTCACGGATGGTAGAGCGAATTCATGAAAATAGCGTGAATATTAGCACATGAAAATTAAAAAATTGTGTTAGCGAAACATGACTATTGTTGGTCATTTTTTATGACATTCTTGTTTTATGGTCCTAAAACGCCAAAAAAGAGGGACGATAATGGATAAGTAATGACTATTGTTCATTATATTTTTTTGGAAGGACCACAAAATTATTGACGAATCGAGGTCAGTCGCCCAAGTTCATGAAGATGGCGCGGACATTAGCACACAAACAATTGAATATCGGGTTGAAATATTGTTTTATGGACCTAAAACGCCAAAAAATAAGGAACGATCTTGGCGATGTGATGACTATTGTTCCTTAGGTCCTTATTGATGGGTTGGTAAAATTTTAGCCGATTCAGGTCCGATCGCACGGATGCATGCAGATAGCGTGGGTTATATCACACGGAAATCTAGGAATCGTGCATCATTCATGTTTTATGGTCCTAATACATCGAAAAACTAGTAGCGGTCATGGCGAGGTGGTGACTATTGCTCCTTAGGTCATTTTTTATGGGTACGAAATTTTTTAGGCGGTTCAGGTCCGATTGCCTGGGGCCATGCAAAAGGCATGGGATATAGCATATGAAAATCTAGGAATCGGGCGGAATTCCTTTTTATGGCCCTAAAACACCAAAAATGAGTAACGGTCATGGAGAGGCGGTAACTATCGTTTCTTAGGTCATTTTTTATGAGACGACAAAACTTAGGCAGTTCGGTTCCTGTCACCCGGGCCAATGCATAAGGTGTGGTCTATATCATATTAAAATATGAGAATCGAGCGCAATTCAAGTTTTATGGCACTAAAACACAAAAAACGAGTAAATGCCATGGAGAGGTGTTGAATATTATTTCTTAGGTCATTTTTGATGGGTCAACAAAATTTTATGTGGTCCAGGTCCTTCGCCCGGGTCGAAGGCGTGGACTATAGCACACGAAATTGTGAGAATCGAGCGAAATTCCAGTTTTATGGCCCTAAAATGCCAAAATATGAGTAACGATCATGGAGAGGCGGTGAATAATATTCCTTAGGTCGTTTTTGACAGGCCGGCCAAATTTTAGGCAGTCCAGGTCGGGTCGCCTAGGCCCATGCAGAAGGCATGGTCTATAGCACACGGAAATCTGGGAATTGGATGAAATACCAATTTTATGGCCCTAAAAAAACATAAAGTGAATAATAGTCATGGCGGGTCCGGGTCCGTTTGCTCGGAACCATGCAGAAGGAGTGGGCTATAGTACACAAAAATTTGAGAATCAGAACGGAATTCTAGTTTTATGGCCCTAAAACATCAAAAAATCACTAACGGTTATGGAGGGAAGTGACTATTGTTCTTTAGGATGTTTTTGATCGGGGCCGCGAAAAATCTAGGTGGTTCGAGTCTGGTCACCCAAGCCCATGCAAAAGGCGTGAGTTATACGAAAATCTGGGAATGGGGCGGAATTCCAATTTTATGGCCCTAAAACTCCAAAAAATTATTAACGCTCATGGAAAAACGGTGACTATTGTTACTTAAGTCCTTTTTTATGAGCTGAATTATTTTTAGGCGGTTCGGTCTTGCTTATCCAGGAACATGCAGTAGGCGTGGGCTATAGCACAAGAAAATCATGTAATCATGCAGAATTCCAGTTTTATGGCCCTAATATGCCAAACAAGGAGTAACGCTCATGGACATTCGGTGACTATTGCTCCTTATGTAAAAACGAGTAACAATCATAAACATTCGGTGACTATTTGTCCTTATGTCCTTTTTGATGGGTCGGCAAAATTTTAGGCGGTCCAGGTCCGGTCGCCTGGGCCCATGCGTAAGGCGTGGGCTATATAGCAAAGGAAGAACTGAGAATCGGGTGGAATTCTAGTTTTATGGCCCTAAAACGCCAAAAATGAGTAACGGTCATAGCGAGGCGGTGATTATTATTCCTTAGGTTATTTTTTATGGGCCGGTAAAATTTTAGGCGGTTCAGGTCCGGTCACCCGGACCCATGCATAAGGCGTGAGGTATAGCACACGCAAATCTAGTAATTGGGTGGAATTCCAGTATTAGGACCCTAAAACGCAAAAGCGAGTAACAATTATGGAGACGTGATGAATATTTTTCCTTAGGCCATTTTTGATTTCACGACAAAATTATAGGCGTTCTGAGTCCGCCCGCTCGGGCCCATGCAGAAGGAGTGTGCTATAATGCACGAAAATCTGAGAATCATGATGGAATTCCAATTGTATGGCCTTAAAACATCAAAAAACGACTAACGGTTAAGGAGGGAAGAAAAAAGTTTTAGCCAGTTCAGGTCCAGTCTCCCGAGTCCAAGTAGAAGACGTGGGTTATAGCATACGAAATCTGGGATTGGGGCGACATTCAAGTTTTATAAACTAAGACGCTAAAACATGAGTAACGGTCATGGCGAAACGGTGACTATTGTTCCTAAGGTCGATTTTTATGGCTAGGCAAATTTTTAGGTTGTCAGGGTTTGATCGCCCGTGCCTATGCAGAAGGTGTCGGCTATATAGCACACAAATATCTAGGAATCATGCGGAATTCCAGTTTTATGGTACTAAAAAGCCAAAAAATGAGTAACGATCATGGAGAGGCGGTGGATAATGTTTCTTAGGTCGTTTTTGATGGGCCTGCAAAATTTTAGACGATCCGGATCTGGTTTCCAGGGCCCATGTAGAAGGCGTTGGCTATAACACACTATTATTGGGCAGAATTCCTATTTTATGGCCCTAAAACGCCAAAAGAATAAGTAACAGTCATGATGAGGTGGTGACTATTACTCCTTAGGTCCTTTTTTATGGGTCGACAAAATTTTAGGCGTTCCAAGTTCGGTCGTCTGGACCCATGCAGAAGTGTGTGCTATAGGACACGAAAATTTGGAAATCAAACAGAATACGAGTTTTATGGCCCTAAAACGCCAAAAAGCGAGTAATGATCACAGAGAGGTGGTGACTATTATTCCTTAGGTAATTTTTGATAGGCCGACAAAATTTTAGGCTGTCCGGGTCGGGTCTCCTGGGCGCATGCAAAATGCGTGCATTATAGCACACGAAAACCTGAGAATTGGACGAAAGATTAGTTTTATGGTCCTAGAATGCCATAAAATGAATAAAAGTCATGGCGACGCGCTGATTATTTTTCCTTAGGTTTTTTTTAGGGGACGACAAAATTTTAGGCGGTTCGGGTCCGGTCGCTCGGGCTCATTGTGATGACCTAAAAGGTCATTTTATGAAAACATACTTAATTCTAGTCTTACTAGCCCTAAAAAATTAATTTTAATTACCTCAATTTGTGTGCGCAGTCCGGGCGTGAAACCGGAAAGATTTTATGTGAAAATATGAAAAATAATAATTTTTAGAGTTAAAAATTAGATTTAGTTGACTTTGGTCAACATTTTTTGGTAAACGGACCCAGATTCATGTTCCGACGATCCTGAAAGGTCCGCAGTAAAATATGGGACTTGGGCGTATGCTCGGAATTGAATTCCGAGGTCCCAAGCCTTAGAAAATAATTTTTGAAGAAAAATTGTTCTGCTGGTTAATTCAAGAAATAAAGAAATAAAATAATATAAAAATTGGGTTTTTGGGTAGAACTTAGAAATTTCAAAATTTGGGGAATTGGACCTCGAATTGAGGTCGGATTCCAATACCAATTGTATATCCGGGCTCGGGGGAGATTGGGTAAACGGGTTTTGGTCCGAACCTCGAGTTTAGACCAAACGAGTCCGGGGTCGATTTTTGAATTTGGATAGGAAAACTTAGGAAAACCATTATTTTTCAATAAAGATGATTCCTTTAGGCTATGATTGATAACATATAACAAATTGTGATTAGATTCGAGCGGATTAGAGGCAAGTTCTAAAGGAAAGGCAGTGCTAGAACAATGAATTGCTTGTGAGATCGAGGTAAGTGCTTGGTTTAACCTTGACTTGAGGGAATAGGAATCCCCAACCTGATTGTTATGTGAAATTACTTGTGCGTAGTGTATAGGTGAGGCCACGAGTACCTATGCACTACCAAATTATTGTTTAACATGATCCCTTTCCCCGTTTCTCATTTATTTGCTTCCTGGCTTAACTGTTTGTGATCATCGAGGTTTACATGGCTATTTGGTTTCATTAGATTATTGCCAAGTATTGTTGCAAGTGTGTTAAAAGTGTTGGCTATTTTTTTTATTTTGTTATGGTACATAAAGATTGAGCTGGATGACAGCGTTACGTCATTTACATATATTCTGGTTGGTTTCATTATGAAATGATATTGGATACAACTTATGAGCTATATTGTTTTCTGTTTACAATTGTTAAGATAAAAGTGTTGTGAAAGGCTTGGCCTGAATTGTGAAAGTTTTCATAAATAAATAAATTGATGATATGTCTGGTGGGAGCGGGTTGCACGCTGCAACAAGGTGTAATAAGGTGGGACAGGTGGGATCGGATTGCATGCCGCAACAAGTGTAATAAGGGTGGAATATAGGGCGGTGTAATAAGGAGGGACATGTGGGAGCGGGTTGCATGCCGCAACAAGGAGCAATAAGGGAGGACACATATGTTTTTACTGAACTTTCCAAGAAAAAGCAAAGATTTAAAAAAATATTGTTTTACTTTACTATTTTACATATTTTACACTTACTTTTATTTTAAAATTCAAAACTTTTGAAATTTTGGAAATTTATGTGAGATTTTGGTTATAGCTGAGGCCTAGAAAGAGGCAACTGAATTACTTTATTTATTATTACAGGTTTATTGTTCTTGTTTTATTTAGAATTGTATTTTCTTGTTTTGTTGTATATATACTGTTACAGGTTAAGTTCCATTGCCCCGCCTTAGCCTCGTCACTACTTCATCGAGGTTAGGCTTGACACTTACTCAGTACATGGGGTCGGTTGTACTGATACTACACTCTGCACTCTTTTGTGCAGATCCAGGTACCGACCAACGTTAAGAGATCTTAGTGGCCGGCATTCATCCTTTCGGAGACGAGGTAGATCTGCTGGCGACCGCAGATTCCTAGCGTCTTCTCTTAGTTTTATAGCTACGTTTTATCACATTCGAAACAGTTATATTATTTTTTCTAGCCCATTATTTGTTATATTCATAGTGGTTCGTGACTTATGACACCAAACCCTGGGGTAGTCTTTTGGTTATTTATCTAGTTAGAGGTTCAGTATTATTATTCATTTATTATTGATTCGTGTACTTATGCAATGGAAGTAATAAAGTTCAGTTTATTTTGAATTGTTTTGTATTAGTTAAATAGATTATAAATGGAAATTAATTAAATAAATTCTAACATTGGCTTTCCTAGCAAGTGTGGTGTTAGGCGCCATCACGATCCCTCACGTTGGGAATTTGGGCCGTGACACTCATACACGAAAATTTGGGAATTAGAACGAAATTCCAGTTTTATGGCCCTAATATGTTAAAAAACGACTAACGGTCATGGCGAGGCGGTGACTATTGTTCATTAGGTCGTTCTTGATGGGCCTGCAAAATTTTTAGGTTGTCCGAGTCTGACGCCCGGGCTCATGAAGAAAGCGTGGGCTATAGCACATAAAAATCTGGGAATCGGACGGAATTCAAATTTATGGCCCAAAAACGCCAAAAAAAGAGTAGCGGTCATGGTGAGGTGTTGTCTATTGTTCCTTAGGTCGTTTTTAATGTTCGGAAATTTTTTAGGCGGTTCGGGTTCGGTCATCCCGAGCCATGGAGAAGGCATGTGCTATAGTACACAAAAATTTAGGAATCAGGCGGAATTTCACTTGTATGACCCTAAAAAGCTAAATAACGACGGTCTTGGCAAGGCTGTAACTATTGTTCTATAGGTCATTTTTTATGGCTGAAAATATTCTAGGCAGTCCGGGTCCGGTCTCCCGTGCCCATGCAGAAGTCATGGACTATAACACACGAAAATTTGAGAATCAAGCGAATTTCTAGTTTTGTGGCCCAAAAAACACCAAAAAAATGAGTAACAACCACAGAGAGGCGGTGACTATTGTTCCTTATGTCCTTTTTCATAGGCTGAAATTGTTTAGGCTGTCTAGGTCCGCTCACCCAGGCCCATGCATAAGGCGTGGGGTATAGCATACAAAAGTTTGGGTATCGGGCGAGATTCCAGTTTTATGGCCCTAAAATGCCAAAAAGAGTAAAGGTGATGGAGAGGCGGTGACCATTGTTTCTAAAGTCATTTTTTATGGTCGGCAACATTTTAGCCGGCGCGGGTCTGGGCACCCGAGCTCATGCAGAAGGCATGGGCTGTAGCACACGAAAATCTAGGAATCAAGTGAAATTTCAGTTTTATGGCCCTAAAACGCCAAAAAATGCGTAACGGTCATGGCGAGGTGGTGGCTATTATTTCTTAGGCCATTTTTATGGCCCGAAAAAAGTTTAGGCGGTTCGGGTCCGGTCGCCCAAGTCCAAGCAGAAGGCGTGGGTTATAGAATACGAAAATATGTGAATGGGACGACATTCTAGTTTTATAGCCTACGACGCTTAAAACCGAGTAACAATCTTGGCGAAGTGGTCACTATTGTTCCTAAGGTCGTTTTTGATAGGTCGACAAAATTTTAGGTGGTCAGGGTCCGTTTGCTTGTGACTATGCTTAAGGCATACACAAAAAACTAGGACTCATGCGGAATTCCAGTTTTATAGTCCCAAAACGCCAAAAAATGAGTAGTGGTCATGGCGAGGCGGTGACTATTGCTCCTTAGGTAGTTTTTTGATGGGCCTGCAAAATTTCAAACGGTTCGGTTGTCACGATCCGAATTTCCCACCGTCGGGACCGTGATGGCGCCTAACATTGAACCGCTAGGCAAGCCAATGTTATCGGTTATTCTAACTTGTTTCTTTATTCTTAACAATTAATAGGTGATATACAAGATCGGTATAAATAAAAGTGCGAAAGAAATAGAATCTAACAACTTAATTACATACAAATACGAAATCCATAATAACAACTCCCAAAATTTGGTGTCACAATTTCACGGACTGTCTATGAATACTAAAATAGAGGTCTGAACAAACAAAGTACTACTGCCTAAGAAATGCGTAAAGACAGGAAGGAAGTAGGATAGAAGGTGACGCCAAGGCATGCGGACGCCTGCATGACTACCTCAGTGTCGCCTGATGGACTGAAGGAATCCATCTAGATCCTGTACTGGGATCTGTACAACAAAAATTGTGCAGGTGTAGTATCAGTACAACCGACCCCATGTACTGAGTAAGTGTCGAGCCTAAACTCGGCGAAGTAGTGACAAGGCTAGGACACGACAAATAATATCACCTATGCAGTTTAAGAATATATAAAAAGAAATAACGGAAAATAATAAACAGTTAAGTACAAAAACAGGGAAAAACATGCTGGGGAAAGGGGGTAGCAATTACGGAAATAACGGAACAAGGCAACAATTTAAATATCAACATAACAACAAGAATTAACCACACAGAACAAACAAGTGCACGGCATCACCCTTCGTGCTTTTACTCTCATCCTCACAATAAGTAAATAGAAACGGCACTACATGTCCCCTCGTGCTAAAATATCATAAACATGACACAGAATGTCCCCTTGTGCTAAAATATCATAAACATGGCACAAAATGTCCCCTTGTGCTAAAATATCATAAACATGGCACGGAATGTCCCCTCGTGCTAAAGTATCATAAACACGACACAAAATGTCCCCTCGTGCTAAAATATCATAAACACGGCACGGAATGTCCCCTCGTGCTAAAATATCATAAACACGGCACGTAATGTCCCCTCGTGCTAAAATATTATAAACATGGCACAGAATGTCCCCCCGTGCTAAAATATCATAAACAACAGTTTGGCAGAGAAAATCAACAATAAGAACCATAAAGCACAACATCCCGACAAGGGAACAATCAACAGAAATAATACCGTCCCGGCAAGGGACACAACTATAACCAATCTCGCTCAAGTGTATAGCTTAACAAAATATTCTTCAACCGAACAAATACTCAACAGTATTCACAATCAAGAATTTCCATCAAATGAATAACTACCAAAGTGAAATTTAATTCATAACACAGTGAATATCGATGAAAATCACATAATTCATAAACACCGACTCACGGGCATGCTTGACAACAACGTATAGGTACTCGTCACCTCACCTATACGTTGAACATGGAATAAACACGTAGCAAATAGGACTCAACACCTATTCCCTCAAGCTAAGGTTAGGCCAAACACTTACCTCGACTTCCACGGACAAAATCACGCCTCAATCACCGCTTTTACTTTTGAACTCGACTCCAAATCAATCGTATGTAGACATAATCGACTCAATAACATCAATAAATGCTAAACAATTCAATTCTAATGCTTAATTATAGACTTTCTAACATTCTTCCAAAATCCAAAAATCGACCCCAGGCCCGCTTGGTCAAAACACGAGGTTCGGACCAAAACCCAATCACCCACGAGCCCGAATATGTAATTTGTTTTGAAATCCGACCCCAAAACGAGGTCTAATTCCATATTAATCAAAAAACCCTAACTCTACCCAAATCCCCAATTTCTACCTACGATTTGGGAAGAAAAACTCTTGAGAAAATCGCCCTAGGTATTCTATTTTTATGAAAATTTGAGGAAGAAACGACTGAAGTTTGTTTTTAAAAAACATCACTGAACAGGTCCGCATCTGCGAGTGGACCGCACATGCGGAATATTATCCGCTCTTGTGGAACCGCCTCTGCGGAAGAAGGTCCGTATCTGCGAGTGGACCGCACCTACGAACAATGAAGCGCGCATGCGGTCTCGCACCTGTGGCCCTAGGCTCGCATGTGCGGGCACACCAGAACTGGTGCACTAACAGAAAAACCAGATTTCTCCAAGTCTAATTCACCCCGACACCTACCCGAAACTAACCCGAGCCCTCAGGGATCCAACCCAATTATGCACACAACCTCAAAAACATGCTACAGACTTATTCATGTAATCAAATCACCAAAATAACATCATAAACATCGAATTAAACCCCAAAATCTATGAAATTTTCCAAAAACTTCTAAAACTTCAACATATGCATTTATGGTCCGAATCACGTCAAATGAATTTCGTTTCTTGCCAAACTTTACAGATATTACCTAAATATTATATCGAACCTGTACCGGGCTCCGGAACCAAGATACGGGCCCGATACCACAGATTTCACATATAATTACTCTTTCAAAAATCTCTTATATTTTCAGAAAATAATTTCTTTTAAAAATTCATTTCTCGGACTTGGGACCTCAGAATTCGATTCCGGGCATACGCCCAAGTCCCATATTTTCGTACGGACCCTCGGGGACCGTCAAATCGCGGGCCCGGGTCCGTTTACCAGAAATGTTGACCAAAGTCAACTAAATGCAAATTTCAACACAAATTTATCTTTTTCCTCAGTTTTTCACATAAAGGCTTCCCGGCTACACGCCCGGGCTGCACATGCAAATTGAGGTGAGATAGAAGAAGGCTCTCATGACCTCAAAACACAGATTTAGCTAGAAATACACGGGATGACCTTTTGGGTCATCACATCGGTCTGATTTCCTAGGCCCACGAAAATCTGGGAATTGGGCGGAATTCTTGTTTTATGGCCCTAATACATCAAGAAATGAGTAACAGTCATGATGAGGCGGTGACTATTTCTTCTTAGGTCCGTTTTGATAGGTCAACAAAATTTTTAGTGGTCCGAGCCCGATTGCCCGGGTCCATGCAGAAGGTGTGGGCTATAACACACAAAAATTTGGTAGTCAGACAGAATATCAGTTTTATGGCCCAAAAATGCCAAAAAGCGAGTGACAGTCATGGCGAGGTGGTGACAATTGTTCCTTAGGTTGTTTTTGATTGGCTATAGCACACGAAAATCTAGGAATTGAGCGAAATTCTAGTTTTATGGCCCTAAAACGCTTAAAACGAGTAATGGTCATGGCGAGGCGGTAACTATTGTTCCTTAGGTCATTTTTAATGGTAAGAAAAATTATAGAAAGTTCGGGTCCGATTGTTCGAGCCTAAGAAGAAGGCGCGGGCAATAACATACGAAAATCAGGAAATCGAGCGGAATTCCAATTTTATTGCCCTAAAACACTGAAAAAGGAGTAACAGTCATGGAGAGGCGGTGAATATTGTTCCTTAGATCGATTTTTATGGGCCGGTGATCACGTCTAACTCTAGTCTTAAAAAGGATAAGTGGTTGCTGCAAATATAATCCGGGCTAAAAGTCTGGAGTCAAATCTCACAGAGAACTAAGGTTTAGCTACAATTGTTTACTATCACTAAGAAGACAAGCTCGAATAGTTCCTAAGTTATAAACATTAAGATTCTTGTATCTAATTAACTAATAAATTAAATTAGTAGATTAACAACTAGGGATACTAAGGGTAGGAGACAAGATTAAGGAGGTCTAGATTTATGATTTCCCCAATTGCCGGAATCCTTTCCGTTGCGTCTTCTATAATTTTGCCTAGGTATTCTCTATCAATCGTGAGTACTTCGGGTGTCGTAATTCTCTTCCGAGCAACTATAGCCTAAATATGCTACTATCAAACAAGTCAAAAGGGTGCCTAGAAATTTCGTCTTCCTTATTTTATTGCCTAATCCTATTATACACTAGAAATAAATAAACCACGAGGGGTTATTACTACCTACAAAATAAAAGAAATATTTTTGGAGTTTTTTGTGTGTTTTTGGTTAGACTTTAATCCCTCAAGAAAATTGTCTAGGATATCCATCGTCGAATAAAGTCCAATCTTTTCTTTCATTTTTCTAAAAAAAGCATTATCCATTTAAACTAACACAACTAAATAACGTAGAAAGTCACCTAGATAATCTCCTCACCCCACACTTAAAATGGTGCATTGTCTGCAATGTCGCGCCCCTTTTTCTCGCAAAATCGGGCTTTGACATATGACAACTCTTTTAAACAGGAGGGTAGGGTGTTAAAAGAGAAGAGTCGCCACCTAACGATTTTTAAGGTGCATTAGGTCACCTATTTGCAAATAACTCTATCTTAACTAGTCTACGCCACCAAAGATCGGGTAAGATCTCAAATTACCTCAAAGAGAAGGTGTTAGACACTCTTCGAGGTCCACAACTGTGGGTTCCCGTCGAACTTAAGACTATGCGGATTATGTAATTAGGCTAGATGACCAAATACGGAAGAGAATATAAAGTTCGAAGAATTATAACACAAAAGGAGCTGGTACAAATCTTAGTACGACTATAAGTATACAACTACTTAGGTCTAATAGCAAATATATAAGGGGGGGGGGGGGTTCCTAAGTTTTTTAGCCTAAAGGATCACCCCGTGCAACATAAATAATACTTTGCAACTCCTTCTGGAGAGGAGTTTCTCATATTATTCAGCGAGCACAAACTATCATCTCCTGCTACTCGATTACTATGTTGCAGATGTTTACCTAAAGCGTTCTAGTTCAATTCTAAGTCGTACCCTACGTGTGTGCTACCCGTCCCATGCCTATGATCCAAGAGGCTTTGGAACAACTATTTGGGTGGTTCTAGACTTCACTTAGGTTGCTCAAAAATGATAAAACTAAACGACATTCAAAACAGATAGGACTTCACATAAAGACAATTAAGGCCCAAGTTAGCCTTCACAACAAATGCATGCGAGCATATTTCAAATTACGTATAGGCAGCTTCAGATTCGAGGTGTTTTTAAACCTATAGACATGGTTTCTAAGTGACCACACAGTTTAATAAAGTCTCAAGGCAGTGTTGCTATTCGATCGAGATTACGGATTACAAATTATAGAACCTATAGACATGATCCCTAAGTGATTTGCGTAAGGGGGCAGTGATAGCCATTGAAAAACTCAGAATTACTCTCGTTTGATCCTTTGGCATGCTTTATAAGTGAGTAGCAGTATTTATAGCTAGGTTATGACAATTGGCAGATTTATCGCTTATTCCTATAGGCATGTTATCTAGGTGGGCAGAATAGTAAGACAACAGAATCAATCGATTAGTTATTCAATTAAAGTCCTATAGACATGATATCTAAATGAGGATTAACATAGCATAAATTAATATAATCCTATAAGCATGTTATCTAGTAAGTACAATGCAGTTGCACAAATTGAACAAATAGTTATTGACATTTGATTCTTATATGCATGCTATCCAATAACGCATAACAGTAGACATGGGAACAAGTGAAGTACTTAAACTCAAGCTTCTAATAGTAAAACAAGTTGAGTGATTGTGTGATTCCCTACAGGCAAGGTTTCTACTAGTGTATAAAGCATATCGAATAAAATAACAAACAAGATCAAGTAGATCCTATTGGCGTGTTTGCTACCCTTTATGCAAGCATTAGAAATATATTCGTTTTTCCAATTCCACTAACACCCCAATTGTTTGTTATTACAAATTATTGCATTCCCAATAAATGAACATAAATATAAATATTACACACGGAAAACTTCAGGCCCAAGAGCATGCCCAAAAATGAATATAACCCAGTACTGCCTGAGCCTTCAACAAGCTCAATTCACACAAATAGCGGGCCCAGATCCAAGCGCCCCTCAAATAGGAGAACAAGACCATTTTTACAACCAAGACCATACATGAATTCATACCAGGTCAGACAATTACATATTGACCACTCCGCCCAAATAAAATAATGAACCAAACATGAAATCAATTAAACAGCCTTGAGGTAATACCTCATAGAGACGAGATTGTTTGACAATTAGCAAGATTCACATAAAATGTATTGGTATTTCAGGAGCAGAGTGACAAAATTGACTAAATAAAGAACATGGGAATTAGGAGAATCCGCAAGGCCTAACTTAAAAAATGGTGAATTTGACACGGCAAATTATCAACATAGGTTCAATCATTCAACAGGTGATGGCTTGCGGGGAACAAACGTAACATTAAAGAATTGAGGGGACATGCTACTTAGAGTAATAGAATGACCATGCCAGACACATATAAGGTGAATACGCTAAACCTTCCAAAATGAGTTTATAGCAAGGCATTAAACCAGAATTAGCCTGAAACTAAGGTTCTAAGTCATGGAGGTATGCTAGAGTTATAACTAGAGGGGAACAAGTAGTAAACAAGCAAGTGGGCATGATTTGTAATAGCCAGTGATAATCCTAATCATGATGAGTATAACACAAAGGTTCCCACGTTCAAAGACATCATGACAGAAATACATATCAATTTAAAGTCGAGTAGAGCAGGCATATTTCAAAACTTATGCCAATTGACTATGCATAGTAAAAGCTAAGTTTAGTGAAATTCAACTAGAAGTTTAGGGTAATATTAAAAAGTGCACAACATTATAGTTCTCATCAACAGATCCATGTGTTCTGCTAAACATTGAGACAGTAATTTGCATATAAGGTTCACGTAAGCATATAGTAGACCATACATAAAAGATTCACATAAAGAAGTTTTACTCAAAATAATTCCGGGCAGGAGATAATATCCTAAGAGTTCCAGTATAAGAATCCAGGAAAGGCATGAGAGGGAACTTATGACAAACAATGGGTGGTCAGAATAGCAAGGCATTCTTATGGTAATCATGAACCATTCAAGTGGCAGACATAAATGGGCATGCATCAAAACATAGAATTCAAACAGGTTCAAGTACTAGCAAAACATAGGGGTATAGGATAATTCTAAAGAAAACAAGAATATGAACATAGGCGAACAGTAGTATATTGATTCACTAAAGCCTAAATGACATGAGCATACAAAGCATGAATACAAGCAAAAGAGAATGAACTTGTGAGAGTCTCATCTCTTACTAGTTTGCAGAACTAAAGAGCAAATAAGGTAGAAGATTAAATTCCAGCAGCAACTCGCTTATCAGTAGAAAAGAGAGAACAACAGAAACCTTAAATTCCCAGTGTGTTAGAGTTCCCAAGGGTCTCAGATGAACCCCGGGCGTGCTCACACTGAGAAAGGTTCGAGAATCGAATTCCGGTGGCCTTGGCTTTCAGCCGGCCAAGAGTCAAAGTTCAGAACAAAAGAATAAGAGAATAAGAGAGCAATATATTTGAATTTCAGTGAATCCGGTGATTAAAGTCTATCCGTAAGGGAAATTGGGGAGGGATTTCTATAGTAATAGAAATTGAACAAACAAACAAGGAAACACTGTAAAATCAAACATAAAACAAGAAATAATAGCATGCATAATCAAATTAGAATCGGATTAGGAGAAAAATTAGGTAAACCCTATATATATATATATATATATATATATATATATATATATATATATATATATATATATATATATAATGTGAGGGCAAAATTGGGTATCAACAGTTGTCCCTCTTTACTCGGTAATGATAAAAGAGTTGTCGGATAAAGAAAATGATGACCAATTTCGACCGAATTGAGTAGGAATGATGCGATTTAAAAAATGGGGGTCGTACCCTGGTTCTTGAGTTGCCTACATATCCTCGGTGTTAGGGGAATCAGGATGTGTATAGTTTTGGATCCAATGGCGAACTAAACCGATGAAGTTGTTATAAGAGTGAATGTATGTTTAGCAAAGGATCTTTTTGGGTAGGATAGTTTCGTAAGCAGAGTCATGAAAGAAAAATAAATGTTACAGGTGTATCACGAGGCAGATATCTGAACGGTCATAGAGTAAAAGGTAGGCAATGCCAGTTATGTTTGAGGTAGTCAAAGGATGTGAACATATTGAATGGAAACCAGAGTGAAGATTGCTCCTGTTTGCAGATCTGTTACCTCCCAAGTTACCTGCAAAACTCAAAACATGGTGCACACGAACATATATAGGTTATAGAAAAAAATTAAACATGATGCAAATTTCCTTTGGACCATGAAGGTTGTTTTGGACGGTATGATGTCCTTAGACTATGACATCTTGGGCCATGAAGTGTATGATAAGGGAATCGTAGGCCATGAAATGGTGTCCTCGGGCCATGAGGATGGTGCCTCTGGACTATGACACCTTTGAATAATGAAGTGTAGTATCGAGAGATCCTCAGGACATGGGATGGTGTCTTCAGGCTATGAGGATGGTGCCTTCGGACTATGAAGCCTTTGGAAAATGTGGAGATGTTTCAGCCCATGAAATGCAAAAATATGGCGATATCGATCGTTTGATAAAAGAAACAGGTGATCGTAGTTATATGAGAGAACGAGACAATACAAGGCTTGGTCTTGTGTGAGATGAGGGCAGTACTTAGCCCGTTGCGAAGAAGGGAGATAATGCTTAGTCTCATGTAAAGAAAGACACTGCTTAGCCTTATGTAGTAGGGAGGAAGTGCTTAGCCTCATGCAAAGAATGGAGACAGGACTTAGTTTAGTGCAAAGAAAAGGAAATGCTTAGCCTTGTGCAATTTCGTAGGCAATGCTTAGCCTTATGTAGTAGGGAGGCAATGCTTAGACTCATGAAAAGAATGGAGACAGTGCTTAGTCTTATGCAAAGAAAAGACAATGCTTAGCCTTGTGAAAATTTGGAGGCAATGTTTAGCCTCATGCAAGAAGTGGAGACAGTGCTTAGTCTCATGTAGGGAAAGGCAGTGCGTAGCCTTATGCAATTATGGAAGCAATGCTTAGCCTCATGTAGAGAACAAAGACAACGCTTAGTCTCGTGTAAGGAAAGGCAGTGCTTAGCATTATGCAATTACATAGGCGATGCTTAGCCTCATGCAAGAAGTGGAGACAGGGCTTAGTCTCGTGCAAAGAAAAGGCAATGCTTAGCCTTATGCAAGAAAAGCGATGAGTGATTATGAGAGAGTGAAGTATTTCATAGCTAGATGTGTTTGCGTTTGACAACTCGTCATCATGAAGGTAGTGGTTTGTTGTGCGTATGTATTCGTGAATATTGTTGTTTTATCCTGCCTGCATTCAAAGAAAAATCTTGAGTTTTGCGGGGGGGAAAGGTTGGTTCATGCTACTGACTCCTTGATTTGCCTTCTTGTCTTGAGGTCCTTCTTGAGTTACCCTGGATAAACTTTGGCTGTCATAGAAATAAATTTTTCGAAAAAATATATGCATTTGACAAATTATTTGCAAGGATAAAGTTGTTTGAAATGTATTATAGTACGTAAGATCAAACAATTTAGATGAACCGGTGACTGTGACACATTTTGAGACATTGCAACCTCCTTGTTTTAGAATTTTGAGGGTTCTCTTCAAAATTCTGCCCAAGTTTAAATGCATACTTCTGACAATACTTTTTGGTTGTTCCACACATGACGAAGTCAACTGAACTTGCGATCTTTCCTAGTTTCTGATCATGGGAAAATGAAGATTTTATTAAGATGCGACCGACCCCACAGGGATGCCTGCGTATCCCCTCTTAAACGGGAATCATGTCAAGCATATTTCAGTTACATCAAATGAAGAAATGCAAACAATCCTAAACATAGTATCCCTTGACTACGTCTTAGTTGATAGGTTTTGGCCAAATCTCTCCGTCCATTTCTGCAAGTATAAGTGCTCCTCCTGTTAGTACCCGATGAACCATGTAGGGACCCTGCCAATTGGGTGAAAACTTCCCCTTGTATTCATCTTGATATGGGAAGATTCGCCTTAGCACCAATAGCCCCTGTGTGAATTGCCTTGGTATGATCTTTTTGTTGAAAGCTCTTGCCATCCTGTTCTGGTAGAGTTGACCATGACATACCACATTCATTCTTTTCCCATCAATGAGAGCTAGTTATTCGTAGCGGTTCTGTACCCATTCTGCGTCGCTGAGCTTAGTTTCTTGTATAATTCTTAAAGAAGGGATTTCTACTTTGGCAGGAATAACCGCTTCAGTACCATAAAACAGTAAGTAGGGAGTTTCCCCAATTGATGTGCGAACGGTGGTACGATACCTGTGTAGAGAAAATGGCAACTTCTCGTGTCATTTTTTGTAATTATCTACCATTTTCCTCAATATCTTCTTGATGTTCTGGTTGGCGGCTTCTACGACTCCGTTCATTTGCGGCATGTATGCTGTGGAGTTCTTATGCTTGATCTTGAAGGTTTCATACATGGCCTTCATCATATCACTATTGATATTGGCGGCGTTATCGGTGATGATTTACTCTGGTACTCCGAACTGACAAACAACGCGGTCCCGAACAAAATCTGCTATGACTTTCTTGGTTACAACTTTGTAAGATGTGACTTCAACCCATGTTGTGAACTAGTATATAGCCCTAGAATGAATCTATGCCCATTTGAAGCAGCGGGTTTGATCGGGCCGATGATATCCATTCCCCAAGCTGATAAAGGCCAAGGCGAAACTTGTTACATTGAGTTCATTGGGTAGTACTCGTATCATGTCAGCATGTATCTGGCATTGGTGGCAGTTCTGAACATACTTGATGCAGTCTGTTTCCATAGTCATCCACAAATATCCCGCTCTTAGTATATCTTTTTGGCTAAGGTGAACCCATTCATGTGCGGTCTGCAGGTTCCAGCATGTATTTCCTCGAGCAATCTGGATGCCTCATAGCCGTCGATACACTGTAATAATCCAAGGTCTGGAGTCCTTCTATACAGAATTCTTCCGCTTTGAAAGAAGTGGTTGGCTAACCTTCGAAGTGTGTGCTTCTAAGTATGGGTAGAGTGCTCTGGATATTCTCCATTTTCCAAGTATTCCTTGATGTCGTGGAACCACAGATTTCTGTCAATCTCTTCTTCAATATGAGCACAATAAGCTGGCTACTTATGAATTCCTATTGGGATATGATCGATGAAATTATTGTCTGGGTGTTGTATCATGGAAGGTAAAGTGGCTAATTCATCTGCGACCTCATTCTGAATCCTCGGAACATGTTTGAATTCTATCTTTGTGAACCTCTTGATCAGCTCTTGTACACAGTGCAAATATGGCAATATTTTGGTGTTCTTTGTGGCCCATTCTCCTAGAACCTGGTGCACCAAAAGATCCGAATCTCTGATTACCAGAAGCTCCTGAACATTCATGTCAATGGCCAATCGGAGTCCCAAGATGCAGGCCTCATACTCCGACATATTGTTGGTGTATGAAAACTTGAGTTTTACGGATACCGAATAGTGTTGGCCGGTTTCTAATACCAAGAAAGCTCCGATACTACTCCTTTGAAGTTTGTCACTCTGTCGAAGAACATTCTCCAACCATCGTATGCCTCGGTGATTTCTTCTCACACAAATGACACCTCCTCATAGGGAAAATACGTTTTCAATGGCTCGTATTCCCTGTCTAGGGGATTCTCTGCCAGATAATCCGCCAATGCTTGCCCTTTGACCTCCTTCTGAGTTACATAGACGATGTCGAACTCACTCAACAATATATGCCATTTTGCTAACTTACCCATAGGCATGGGTTTCTGAAAGATGTATTTTAGCGGATCCATCCTTGATATGAGATGTGTAGTGTATGCATAGAATAATGCCTCTACTTCTGAGCTATCCATGTCAAAGCACAGCAAGTGCGTTCTAGCAAAGAATATCAGGCTTTGTAAGGCGTAAATTTCTTGCTCAGATAATATATTGCTTGCTCCTTTCTCCTAGTCTCATCATGTTGTCCCAGAACGCAACCAAAAGCTCCGTCTAGTACGGACAAATAAAGCAACAAGGGTCTTCCTGGTTCTGGTGGGACTAGAACGGGCGATTTAGATAAATACTCTTTGATTTTGTCGAAGGCTTTCTGGCATTCTTTAGTCCAGCCTATTGCAACATCTTTCCTCAGTATCCTGAAGATGGGCTCACATATCACGATTTATTGTGCTATGAAGCGGCTGATGTAATTGAGACGCCCTAAAAAGCTCACCACATATTTCTTATTCTTCGGAGGTGGAAGGTCTTGGATTGCTTTGACTTTTAATGGGTCTAACTCAATCCATCTGCGACTGACGACGAATCCTAATAATTTTCCAGGGGGGACACCGAAAGCACACTTTGCAGGATTCAGTTTCAGATTGTACCTACAAAGCCGATCGAAGAATTTCATCAGATCTGCTATGTGGTCCGTACTCTTTTTGGATTTGATGATAACGCCATCCACGTACACCTTTATCTCCTTGTGTATCATGTCGTGGAAAATGGTGGTCATGGCTCTCATATAGGTGGATCCAGCATTCTTCAAACCAAACGGCATCATTTTGTTACAGTATATTCCCCATGGCGTGATGAAGGTTGTCTTTTCATTATCCTCTTCATCCATCTAGATCTGATGGTACCCTGCGAAGCAATCCACAAAGGATTGGAGTTCATGCTTGGCACACTTATCAATCAATATGTGTATATTGGGCAACGGGAAGTCATCTTTGGGCCTCGCTCTGTTTAGATCTTGGTAGTCAACACATACTCTAACTTTTCCTTCTTTCTTAGGAACTGGCACAATGTTGGACAACCAAGTCGGTTATTCGACCACTCTAAGAACCTTGGCTTTGATTCGCTTGGTGACCTCCTCTTTTATCATCAAACACATATTCGGCTTGAATTTTCTGAGCTTCTTCTTTATCGGTGGGCACATAGGATTAGTAGGTAGCTTGTGAGACACTATGGATGTGCTCAAACCAGTCATATTATCATAGGACCATGCAAAGATATCTTCATATTTTCTAAGGAATCTGACATACTCTTCTTTCACTGACGGTGATAGATGAATGCTTATGCGTGTTTCCTTGACCGTTTCGGAATCCCCTAAGTTAACTGCTTCAGTTTCGTCCAAGTTAGACTTTGGTTTATTTTCAAAATATTCCACTTCTCTGACGATTTCCTCAGGTACTATATCATCTTCCGGATCCTCCGAATCACTATCCTTATGTTGCGTTGTCTCATTACATGTTGCAGGTTCATCAGGATAGGTAATAATAATGTTGTAAAGCAAAAATGTAGAGAATAATAATAAATACGAAAAGTAGTAATGCATTAATAAAATCTTTAAAAAAATGTTAACAAGTGCGGCTCGATGACTTGAGCAATTATTTCAAAACAAAATACTGAAAATGTCCCAAATGCTCAAAACTATTTTTTAAATAATTGATACTAATTTGCCAAGCTACCCAGGAACTCGACGGGCCCGGTATGGTGCAACAATCCAGTTATTGAGAACAACTCCTTTCTCCATGGTATGAATGATAAGGTCTTCCTCCTCCTCCTCCTCCTCAACTATCGCACTGCAATCCTTATCTTCTTCAAGTAGAAACAATTTCCTCATGCTAGTTAAGACTTCATCTTCCTTAGATCCCCACATCATGTCTGCTTGTTGGAATGTCTGGTGCAAAGATGGTATCGGTTGTTCTAGTGGATAATAAGGACCACTCCATGGTGGTGACTAGTCCTGGTACTCTTGCCAAGTATATTCATATCCAAGCTCGAAAATTGTACCATGATGTTGCGGTTGTACCGGTTTGGTGATCCTTTGAAGGTTTTTGCCGAGAACTTTGCCAGGTTCATACCCTGTCCATAGTAGTATGCCTTCTATCTTGTTAGTCCACCATCTATCCTTTTCAATTGCATTGACTCGCTCAATGCGGTGGTACGTCTCTCTACCCAGCTTCTTCTTATTCTCGATGACTGGAACGGTCTGATTGGTGTAGATGGGATTACTTTCATCCCATGTTAATCACTTCTTGATGATTCTATTCAAACTTCACAGCGTGATGCAGAGTAGAAGCCACTTCCCCAACGGAG
Organism: Nicotiana undulata; assembly: GCA_005239495.1. Lineage (NCBI taxonomy): Eukaryota > Viridiplantae > Streptophyta > Magnoliopsida > Solanales > Solanaceae > Nicotiana > Nicotiana undulata. The sequence goes on along the minus strand of ML260271.1, from coordinate 21,188 downwards.
CGTGTCCAGGGTCGTCCCAACAAGAGGTTATAAGTAGTAGATATAGACAGCACTTGAAACTCGACATCAAACCAGGTCTGGCCCATCTGTAGGCTGAGGTTGATTTATCTGATTGTAGCTCGTTGGGATCCATCAAACACCTTCACATTCATGTTTCCCATCTGTATATCGTGCAGGACTTTACCTAATCTCTTCAGAGTACTTAGTGGGCATATGTTGAGACTGGATTCTCCATCTATTAAGACCCTAGCGATGAACTTATCCTCAAATCGCACTGTGATGTGTAATGCCCTGTTGTGACTTATTCCTTCTGGTGGTAACTCGTAACTCATATTCATGAAAGGTGATTTTATGGATCTCCAGTACCTGCCTGGCCATATTGGCCATATCCCCACTAGTGATGTTCGTGGGTACATAAGCTTCACTCAACACTTTCATCAAGGCATTCATGTGTGTGTCAGAGTTTTACAGCAGTGACAAGATAGATATCTGAGCGGGAGTTTTGTTTAGATGATCAAAAATAGAGTATTCTCTTGGTTGTACTTTTCTCCAAAGGTCATCAGTACCCGTCTCGACAATAGGTGGCTTAGATGCAACTTATTTGCTTGTTCCTCCCAAGTTTTCAGGTGTATAAACTCTTCCAGTTCTAGTCATGCCTTGTGTCACACCTATATCTTCCATCTTTGCTTTTCCTTTTCTCCTGGATTCTGAACATAATCCCATGGGATGGCATCAGACTTGTAGGATGGTGTGGGAGCTACCATCACAGTGAAGGGTGCACTTACTTTGAACTCAAATGGTTTTTAGGTTTGTACCACTACTGGTGTGAGGGTGACTGAATACGTTTTAGGATCATCCCCCTCTCGAATGAGTCCGATTAACCCTTCCGAATCCCATTCTTTGTCAGTCTCTATTACATTCACTCCCTCACCTCTGTGATCGGGGAGAGGATTGTTACGCACATTTGGTGCAGTTTCTTTTGCCTGTATGACCTTGTTGTCGATCAGTGTCAGATCTTGTCTTTCAGTATGCGACACTCATCAATTGTATGACCCTTCATTCTTGAATGGTAGGAACGTGTCTTGGGGTTAATCCACTAAGAATAATTCTACATAGCAATGGTAGGGATGGGAGTGACATAACCAGCAGCCTTCAATCTCTCGTATAATTGGTCTATGGGCTCATCAATTGGGGTATATTATCTAGGTGGTCTGCAGTCGAAGTTTGGTCGTGGTTTTTGGTAGTTTTGGCGAGCAGGTGGAGGTGAATCGTAATATGCGGGTCGAGTGTTATAGGCGTGGTAGGTGGTAGTAAGTTGTTGGTATCTGGGGGGTGAAGGTTGATATGTGGGTGGAGGTGTTTGGTATGTGAGAGGAGACTTAGGACCCTGGGCTACCATTACGACACCTACTTCTTTCTTCTGCAAAATACCTCCTAATTGTAAGGCTTTATTTGTGGCCTGAAAATCCTCAAATTTTTTCATCATCCCACTCTTAATCCCTTCTTCTATTCTTTCCCCTAGCTTGATGATGTTAGAGAATTTGTGTTTCTCAATAACCATTAACCTTTCATTATAATGTGGGTCTTGAGCTCCGACGAAGAACTTGTTCATTTTTTCTTCTTCGAGTGTTGGCCTTACTTTCGCAGCCTCAAATCTATCGAGTGGCATACTCGCGGAAGGTTTCTGTTGGTTTCTTCTTGAGGTTTTGAATGTAGAAAACATCTAGTGCCTTTTTTGTGTTGAACCTGACTCTGTCCATTAAATCTGACGCCAGGCTTACCCAACTAACCCACTTCTTTGGGTTCTGGATGATATACCAAAACAACGCATCTCCTGTGAGGCTTCGCATGAACAGTTTCATGGGGATTTGTTCGTTTTGCCCACTTCTACAAGCTTGTCTTAATATGTCCTCAGTTGCACTTTCGGATCACCAGTTCCATAGAACATTTCAAATTTGGGAGGTTTGTAACCCTCCGGAAATTCCACATTTGGCTGAATGCACAAGTATCCATAGTTTAAACCATCAATGCCTTTACCACCTTCGACATTCTGAACTCTACCAGTGAGCTTCTTGAGTTCCCCCACCATATTCTTAATGAGCAGGTCTTTCTCGTTCGATTATGGTATGTATAGGGTTTGTTGCGGGGTATGGGGTAAGGTTTCCACATATTGAATTACTTTGATGGACTCAAGGAATCTTGGCATAAGGGTGGTCATTTGTTGAGTTTTGGGGATAAAGAGTAGGTTGTGGTACATTCTGGGGAGTGTGACAAGTGGTAGTCTGTGGGTATTGGGTTGGATGGTGATGGTGTTGTTGAGGAGTTGGTACTGGGGGCGGATTAAGGTTTTGAGGAGGTGTGGGGTACTGGTGTGGTGCAAGAGGGTTTGGTGACGGGTTTTTGTTTTGCGTGTTTTGCGGTGGCGATTGGTTCTGGGTAGTTGGATTTTGTTGGTTAATATCAGGTACATTGAGGGTGAGAGAGAGGTCTGCCAAGTTTCGGACCTGCTCAAGTTCTCCTTGTAACTCCAAGATTTTCTGTTCCAGACGTAACACCAGTTCATTCTGTGTTGGAGTGCTTCGGCCATCTGAAGTTTCAACATTCTCTGCCATGGTAGCGTTATCCTTTCTAATACCACTCAGATCATCCATTTTCCCCTTTCCTTTGTTCTTCCCTTTAGGATCCTTTGGTGTAGGAAGAGTTGGAGGACCTCTGGATCTGGTGTGATATGATGAAGATTCCAGTATGCACGAACCAACCTTGGAGAATGGGAATAATCAAAATAAAGAAAAAGTAAAAGGTAACCAAGTTAGTAAGGGGTATTGAAAGAATGCTTGTAGTATTAAACATGTATCGCCAAGTCATGCAATAATCCGCGCCCTAATTTGGGGACCTCGTTGTGCACGAGGTAGGCCTAAGCGACACATATACTTGGAGAAAATCGATGCCAATAATTGCGTCATTTCATTAATGCGAAAATGAGCCAAACATTTACTTAATAGGCAATAATAATAAAGTTACTAATGACATTTAGCCTTATTACAATATAAATCTAAAACTAAGCTAGAAAATAGTAAAGAACATTATTTGCTAGTCTACTTGGTCCCTGAAGGACCTTCTCCATGCTTGGCTCTTTTGACTCCATCAATCAAGTTCCCCAGGTCGCGCATATCCAATAATAAGTAAGTCTTTGCTAGATGCCCTCCTTCACTGCCATCCGTGTTTTGACAATCTGAAAGCCTCTTTCTCATCTTCCCCTCAAGCTCCATTAATCCTTGTTCTAGATATTCCAACCTCTCTGTTGACTTAGTGGCGATTCCCCTCCAATCGTTTATAGCCCTCATGTCCACTTTGTACTGTTCCAGATGCCTAGCTTCAGACTCGAAAACCCTTTTGCGACGTCTCCTATATTTAACATGTGCCTTAGCAACATCATCAATGATCTTGTTTTCCAGATTGATCCACGTCTTGACGTCTACGGCTATATCATATACCAACCATGATGGATAGAAGTACACATGACCGACATGATACCTGTTTGGCTCAATAGTTTCTCTTTCCCCAATGACCTTCTGGTTCCACATATGTTGTGCCTGGAACTTGAAAGGAATTATGTCCCCTTTGAAATCTATCTTGTACTGGATCATGTTGGAAACCCGAGGTATGACATGTTTTCTTCCTGCTTATCTCATTACCCTTATAGGAGCATAAGGATAAATGCCTCGCAACCCGATCAATACCAAATGAGTAGTATCCATAGACTTGATGATGAACTCACTGCTAGGAAACCATTCAAACATCCATGTACCTTCTCGTCTGTCAGATTGCTGAAGAAACGTACCCAACTTATAGCACTTCCCGGCTGTGCAAACTTGTCAAGGATAAATGTCATTTTCTTTGGATGGTGGTAGGCTATGTAGTCATTCGCGGGCCTTCGCAGAAGCTCTTGATGATATTCTCCCCTCTGAAAGTGTTCCAATAGCCAGACTTGCAGTAACATATTACAACCTTCAAAATGTCGGAATCTCTGCTTGCACCAATTTGGTGATATAGTTCAACTAGGATCATGGGGATGATGGTGTAAGTTTGCCCCTCGATGCCTTCCATTAAAGTCCTTGCAACTACGGCTAAACGAGTGTGGATCCTTTCCCCTTTCATTGGAAATATAAACAAACCTAAGAAGAAGCTGATGAACACATAAACCAGGCGGTGCGTCCAACCTAGGGAAGTAATGGCAAGTTCCTCATGATGAATACGATACGACTTACTATGTCCATAACACTCATAAAGAAACCCAAAAGGGATGAAGGATTTCTTTAAGCAGAGCAATTATTCATTTTTTGTAAATCCCAACATCTTTAGAAAATCGCGAGGGGTGTGACTCTCTGGTACTAGTAACCCCGGACTATCCCATGGCAGCTTAGAAAAGCCTCATATTTCTTCTAAGAGATGAGTCATTTCTATGTCACCAAATCGGAAGACCGCTCTTTTCTCATCCCAGAACATGGTAGCGGCCTCAATCAATGCCCTATTTGGTTAGATATTAAGCAAAGATGGCAAGTCACCAAGTACCATTCTCACATGATTCTTGTCGCAACGCGCAAGGTCTTTCCACCAGTCAAGTAGCAGAGGTGGGATGTTTTGGACCATGCCGAACCTAGGGACTTCGTGCTTCATTTTATGCAAACAAATAAGGTTATCCGTTTACCCCTCCAGATTCGACCACTTACACGATAATGATCAACATATTGGCATATTTTATCCAAGTAATGAACATAACATGATGGTGTCCATTTGGATTGTCGGAATCCCGTCGGACTTTGGACAAGGCTTATCTCATCGGGCTATTATGTTAACAACATTCTAACTCGTACTAGGTTTAACATGATGCATGTACATTTGACATTGGAGTAAGGTTTTTAGAATGGTCTAGACTGGTACTCTCAAGTGGACAACTTGAGAGGGAAAGACATTTACCCTCGACTGCACCACTAATCGACTAGTCTGCCGCAAATAAGCCTTTCCAATTTAAAAGGATAATTTTGGAAGGGCGCGAACACTCATCAAGAGCCACTATGTTGATAATTAGCACGAGTGGAGTATGGTGTGGAGCATGCTTTATGCAGAGATAATAACATGTTGCCAATTATTTGCATGATAAAATATGTGAAACAGTAAATACAATACCAAAGTAAATATAGGAAAGAAAAGGAAGTAAAGACAAAAGAAAGAAATCAGCTTAGTTCATAGAATCTATGCAAGAATGTAACAAAACAGGTAACGAAGTAGGCATTATATAGCAATTTTGACAAGATAAAGAGCGGTCATATCAAGTAAAGGTGAATAGGGGAAGGGATGTTCACATCATAGCGGATTTAAACAAATAAAGGTGAGTAGGGGAAGGGATGTGCATATCATAGAAGATTAAACAAACAAAGGTGAGGAAGGGAAGGGATGTGCATGTAACAAAGAAAGAAATGCACATAATCCAAGTTCATTATGGTAAGAGCCTAAGTATTTCCCCAGCAAAGTCGCCATGCTGTTGCGCCCCTTTTTTCTCGTAAAATTGGACTTTGACATATGATAACTCTTTTAAACGGTAAGGTGTTAAAAGAGAAGAATCGCCACCTAATAATTTTTAAGGTATGTTAGGGCACCTATTTGCAAATAACTCTGTCTTAACTAGTCTACGACACCAAAGATCGGTAAGGACTCAAATTACCTCAAAGAGAAGGTGTTAGGCACTCTTCGAGGTCCACAACTGTGGGTCCCTACCAAACTTAAGACTATGTGGATTATGTAAATAGTCTAGATGATCAAATAAATGGAAGAGATATAAAGGTCGAAGAATTATAACACAAAAGGAATTGGTACAAATCTTAGTGCGACTTTAAGTGTACAACTACTTAGGTATAATAGAAAATATATAAATGAGGGGAGGGGGTCCTAAGTTTTTTAGCCCAAAGGATCACCCCATGAAACATAAATAATACTTCGCAACTCCTTCTGGAGAGGAGTTGCTCATATCATTCAGCGAGCATAAACTATCATCTCCTGCTACCCGATTACTATGTTGGAGTTGTTTACCTAAAGCGTTCTAGTTCAATTCTAACTCGTACCCTACGGGTTCGCTACCCGTTCCATGCCTATGATCCAAGAGGCTTTGGATCTACTATTTGGGTGGTTCTAGACTTCACTTAGGTTGCTAAAAATAATAAAACTAAATGACATTCAAAACGGATAGGACTTCACATAAGGACAATTAAGGCCCAAGTTAGCCTCCACAACAAATGCACGCGGGCAGATTTTAAATTGTGTATAGGCAGTTTCATATTCGAGGTGTTGTTTTAAACCTATAGACATGGTTTCTAAGCGACCACACAGTTTAAGAAAGTCTCAGGGCAGTGATGTTATACGAGTTATCAAGATTACAGATTACAAATTATAAAACCTATAGACATGATCCCTAAGTGATTTGCGCAAGGGGGTAGTGATAGCCATTGAAAAACTCAGAATTACTCTCATTTGATCCTATTGGCATGCTTTATAAGCGAGTAGCAGTATTTATAGCTAGGTTCTAATAGTTGGCAGATTTATCGCTTATTCCTATAAGCATGTTATCTAGGTGGGCAGAATAGTAAGACATCAGAATCAATCGATTAGTTAATCAATTAAAGTCCTATAGACAAGGTATCTAAATGAGGATTAGCATAGAATAAATTAATATAATCATATAAGCATGTTATCTAGTAAGTACACTGCAGTTGCACAAAGAGTGAATAGTTATTGACATTTAATTCTTGTAGGCGTGCTATCTAATAACGCTTAGCAGTAGACATGGGAACAAGTTAAGTACTTAAACTCAAGCTTCTGATAGTAAAACAAGTTGAGTGAGTGTGTGATTCCCTATAGGCATGGTTTCTACTAGTGTATAAATCATACCTAATAAAATAACAAAAGAGATCAAGTAGATCATATAGGCATGTTTGCTACCCTTTATGCAAGCAATAGAATATACATGTTTTCCCAATTTCACTAACACCCGAATTGTTTGTTATTATAAATTATTACAGGACCAATTAATGAACATAAATATCAATATTACACACAGAAAACTGTAGGCCCAAGAGCAAGCCCAAAAAATGAAAATAACCCAGTACTGCCTGGGCCTTCAACAAGCTCACTAAACACGAATAGCAGGCCCAGATCCAAGCACCAATCAAATAGAAGAACAAGCTCATTTGTAGATCCAAGGCCACACATGAATTCATACCAGGTCAGAAAATTATAGATTGACCACTCCGCCCAAATAAATTAACGAATCACACATGAAATCAATTAAACAACCTTGAGGTAATACCTCATAGATACGGGATTGTATGACAATTAGCAGGAATCACATAAAACGTATTGGTATTTCAGGAGCAAGAGTGACATGATTTACTAAGCAAAGAACATGGGAATTAGGAGAATCAGCAGGGCCTAACTTCAAAATTGGTGAATTTGACACGGCAAATTATCAACATAGACTCAATCATTCAGCTGGTGATGGCATGCGGGGAACAAACATAACATTAAAGAATTGAGGGGACATGCTACTTAGAGTAATAGAATGAGCATACCAGACACATATAAGGTGAATATGCTAAACCTTCCAGAATGAGTTTAAAGCAAAGCATTAAACCAGAATTAGCCTGAAACTAAGGTTCTAAGTCATGGAGGCCTGATAGAGTCATAATCAGAGGGCGGCAAGTAGTAAACAGACAAGTGGTCATGATTTGTAACATCTAGTGAGAATCCTAATCATGTTGAGTATAACACAAAGGTTCCCAAGTTCAAAGACATCATGACAGAAAGACATATCAATTTAAAGTCGAGTAGAGCAGGCAGATTTCAGAACTTACGCCAATTGACTATGCATAGTAACTGCCAAGTATAGTGAAATTCAACTAGAAATTTAGGGAAATATTAAAGAGTGCACGACATTATAGTTCTCATCAATAGAGCCATGCGTTTTGCCAAACATTGAGACAGTAATTGACACATAAAGTTCACGTAAGCATTTAATAGACCATACATAAAGGATTCGTCAAAAATAAGTTTTACTCAAACCAATTCTGGGCAGGAGATAATCTCCTAAGAGTTCCAGTGTAAGAAATCCAGGAAAGGCATGAGAGGGGACTCATAACAAACAATGGGTGGTTAGAATAGAAAGACATGCTTAAGGTAATCATGAACCATTCAAGTGGAACACATAAATGGGCATGCATCGAAACCCAGAATTTAATCAGGTTCAGGTACTAGCAAAACATAGGGGTATAGGATAATTCTAAAGCAAACAAGAATATGAACATAGGCAAACAATAGTATATTGATTCACGAAAGCATAAATGACATGAGCATACAAAGTATGGATAAAATCAAAAGATAATGAACTTACGATAGTCTCAACATTTACCAATTTGCGGAACTAAAGAGCAAATAAGGTAGAAGATTAAATGCTAGCAGCAGTTTGCTTTTCAGTAGAAAAGAGAGAAAAACAGAAACCTTAAGTTCCCAGTGTGTCAGAGTTCCCAAGGGTCTCAGATGAACCCCAGGAAGTGCTCACACTGAGAGAGGTTTGAGAATCGAATTCTGGTGGCCTTGGCTTTCAGCTGGCCAAGAGCCAAAGTTCAGAACAAAAGAATGAGAGAATAAGAGAGCAATAACTTTGAATTTCAGTGAATTCGGTGACTAAAGTTTGTCCGAAAGGGAAATTGAGGAGGTGTTTATATAGTAATAGAAATTGAACAAACAAACAAGGAAACACTGTAAAATCAAAATAATAAAGGAAATAATAGCATGCAGAATCAATTTAGAATCATATTAGGAAAAAAATATAGGTAAACCCAAGTTCAGATGGAGAACCAAAAATAGTAAAAAAATCTCACTGAATCGGACCCATATAATCTCTCCATGAATGTATACAACAACAACAACAAACCAGTTTGATCTCAACAGGTGGGGTTTGGTGAGGGTAGTTTGTACGCAGACCTTACCCCTACCTAATGCAGGTAGAGAGGCTATTTCCAATAGACCCTCGGCTCAGGAAGGGCAAGAAGAAGAAAAGGGAAGCAAGGAAGGAGAAAGATGGAAGAGAAAATAAAAAGGGAGAGATAAAGGATAAGTAGTACCAAATAATAGCAACAGGGAATACAATACCTGAGGCGAACAAAACCACATAACGTAATAAATATCTAAGACTAAGAAGGGACATGCATGCTACTAAGACTATTGGTGAACAACTATAAACTACCTACTAATCTTCTACCTTAATCCTCGACCTCCACACCCTCCTATCAAGGGTCATGTCCTCAGTAAGCTGAAGCAGTGCCATGTCCTGCCTAATCACCTCTCCCCAGTACTTCTTAGGCCTACCTCGACCTCTTCTCAAACTCTCCATGGCCAACCTCTCCATGAATGTATATAGACGAAAAATCGTCTGAATCTTGAGGAGCTAGGGATGATTGTGCTTGATTCGGAAGATTAGTACTTTCCAAAAATAGGCAAGTACTATGTAATACCATAATCATGTAAGTAACAATGAGGTAACACGTAAAAGGTAAGAAAATCACAGAAGGAATCCATGATTTGATCAAAATCAGTGAAGATTGAGGAAGGCGACTAGGGTTTCTGAAGGAGTGAGTGTTTGAGAGAGTATAGAGGCGGCAACTGAAGGGAAATGGGGATTAGGGTTTGAGGTTGGGTAATTAAAAGAGGGAGATGGTTTATGGGTCGTTGATCTTGCAAAGATTAAAAGAAAAGTGGGGGCGGGTCATGGAGACGGGTCCCGACCGGGTTAGAATTAGAGGGCTCGTCTGGTTTGGGCTTAGTGAATTGGGCCAGGGGTTTAGGGTGTTTGGACCATTGACATGGTCCGAAAATGGGCCTAACTTAGGCTATGTTTTAAAATACAAGGAATTAGGGAAAATAATTTAATAAAATAGTTAAATAGAATATAAAAAATTCTATTAATGCAACTTATTACTTTAAAACAACAATAGAAGATTAAAAAAATAAAATTTTATTTTTACCTTGAATAAAATGACAAATGCAATAATTGTAGAAATAGGCTATTGTTGCAAAATTACGTATTTGGCATAAAAGTTCAATAGATGTAATTATATAAAATGAAGTAAAATATTATGAAATATATATATATATATATATATATATATATATATATGGATCCAAATAATAATTTTGGGTAATAAGATAGTCACAGAATAATTTCAAGGACAATTTATAAATATTCAAATAATTTAAATGCAAGAAAATTAATTTTAAAGCCCTAAAACATGGAAAATTATGAAAAATACTTGTATAACTCTTGTAAATTAAGCACTGATGCAAATTGACATTAAAATGTGAGGGCAAAATTGGGTATCAACACGCAGTGCACGCCATAAATAATAAGAGGGTAAAAGAAACTCCCTGGTAGGCCAAAGGCCGAAGCACTAGCAACTCATGGGCCACTTAGACTTCTCTCAGGTCTAGTCCTTTGTGCGGGTACCCCACACTTAGTTCTAACCACCTCACTTGCTTTTTCTTTCTTACAATGGCCTTGATTCCCATGCTCGTAGATAAATAAAAAAATAACACTACAAGAATAATACAATAATTAAAAAAAAGAAGTAAAGTTGTGTTACCGCCCAACAATCCTTTGATGTAACGTTGCGGCACGACGCGAATCACTTTTTTCCTTCACTTTGAACTTATAAATTGGACCCCAAGTTTTGATGTTGCTCTATGATCAAGCTCTTGGGCGATAAAAATTGTTGCGAGCCAAAAATTAAATGATTGTTTATGCACTTTTTGACTTTAAACCGGGGAGTGTCACCTTGCCTAAACGGCCTTGAAAATTTCAGAATATAGGGTTCATCCACTCTTCCTTTGACTCTTGCATTGACTCATACAAATCAATTTCCATACCTCCTTCCGAAGACAACGTCGAAAAATGATTTGAGTGAGGACCGATGCGCTCAAACTGAAAATTCAACTTGTTATCGACCTCCTCTTCTTGCTACAAACTAGAACTAATTAAAATTGTATCTATAAGGTCCTTAGTTGACTCCAGTACCACTTCTTCAACATCGACATCATCAAATTCTAGTTGGTTGGTTTGGTCATATTTTACTCAACTCCTCCGTTATACTGGCAATTTCTGCAGCCAATTCATGCTCTTCTTGGATACTATTCACAATGTAATCTTGTTGCGCTTTACAAGGTTCAATTAGTTTATTCGCTTGAGCCCCTAAGTTGTGAATAATTACCTCTTGCCTTTGTATCTGCAGTGGTTTCTCATTTTGTTGTTCCACAAGGCACGTCAGCTTATCTTTGATCTCCTTCAGGTCAGCTTCCCCATGTTCTTTGTTCCTATTAACTTCACATGAAAATGTAGAACCATCATAATAAAGGGTTGCGGGTGGATAAGAAATACAAGCACAATCATAAAAGTGACCATCTTGACCACTACAAACATCACATATATTCCACACATAAGATTGAGTTGGTACACATAACTCGCTCTCGGGAATATTTTGATAATTTTACCACGAGTGGTTTTCTTCACAATATATATGAGGATCAATAGTAGAATTACCAACAGCTAAACTCCCATAATTCCAAGATGTCATGTTTCTCAAATCAACAAGTAGAATATAAAAAACAAAACAAAACAAAACAAAGTTCAAACTTGAAATCTAGCAATATGTACACCTATAGCTACACCGTTAGTTCCCCGGAAACGGAGCCAAAATTTGATCACGCCCAACTCTAGTCCTAAAAAGGATAAGCGGTCGCTGCAAATATAATCCGGTCTAAAAGTCCGGAGTCGAATCCCACGGAGAACTAAGGTTTAGCTACAATTGTTTACTATCACTAAGAAGACAAGACCGAACAATTCCTAAGTTATAAATATTAAGATTATTGTATCTAATTAACTAACAAATTAAATTAGTAGATTAACGACTAGGGATACTAAGGGTTAGAGACAAGCTTAAAGAGGTCTAGAGTTATGATTTTCCCAGTTGTCAGAATCTTTTCTGCGATGTCTTCTATAATTTCGCCTAAGTATTCTCTATTGATCGTGAGTAATTCCGGTGTCGTAATTCTCTTCCGAGCAACTACCACAATTTACTAGACATATTATTCCAAACTACGCTAGCTGGCACGAATTCACCGCTCACTAAGATCGCACTAAGGTTTCATTATTCCTAATCCCACCTTTAAACCCTCCGTATTGATTCCTTACATACTTTAGGAGTGATGTTGTTCAACAACTACCTAAATATGTACTCTTTTTCCGAGCAATACACAAGGCACAGTCAATTGAGGGCCCTTCAATCAACTAAAATAATCACGTAGTTGAACAAGAAGAGAAAATCCAACGACAAAATTATTTTAAATGCAACAGAAAAATCATCCTTCAAAAGGTTCCATGAAACCCTTGATGGGAAAGTTTAGCTACTCATAACCATACTAACAATCACGATAATAATGAAAGCATTAAAATACATATTAAGGAAGAACGGAAGAGAAAACTTTTATGATTTGTTGCTTCCAAGTGTTCTCGTAGCCTTCTTGCCTCTCCATAATGTCTGCCCTCTAGGTCGAATTTTCTCTAAAAATGTCCTTCTCTCTCTTACACATGTTTAGGGAGTATTTATAGGCTAGGGTTAAAGTCCTTGAGTCCAAATTCGGTTTGGAGACTTTTAACCCACGACTTTTAATTACCGGGCTATAGACCTCGCGAAGTCAGGCTTATAGCGCGGTCAACCTGGCTATAGACCTCGCGAAGCCTGGTCTGTAGCGCGGTCAAGCTGGCTATAGACCTCGTGAATCCTGGTCTGTAGCGGGGTCACGCTGGCTATAGACCTCGTGAAGCCTGGTCTGTAGCACGGTTTAGGTACTTGGCATTTATGTGCTCTTTTCTTGCATTTTCGTCCTCTTTTTGTACAACCTTCAATCGTCTTTGTCTTTCGATGCTCCTACACATAAAACAACATAATTTAGCTCAAACGTTGCACAATTAACCACTAAATTAACAACATATAGGGCGAGTAATGTACTCAAACTATAGCATTTTAGCCCTACATCAATACACTGTGTAATTATTCGACGAAGGGTGGTCAATTGACCACCCTTAGAACTATGTAGCTTCGCCCCTGACTGTATTCGTTCGCGCAATTATATTCATTTGCGCAATGAATACAACATGTATCAATTGTAACCAATGTAGAATACAAAGGTGTATAACTTGTATCGACTGTATACATAGATGTATACAAAGGATACAACATGTGCCGGTTGTATTCGTTTACGCAATGAATACAACTAAAGTGAAATACAATACAGAAAAATAAAACGCTCTTGTTGAGAGTCGAACTTAAGACCTCCGCTGACTAAGCGAGCGCTCTAACCAATTAATCCACGTCAGTTCAAAATAATTTATCTCTTGTTTCATGAATTTGCTATAAAATTCAAATATAGCCGCGAATGGTAAGTTTGCTGAAAATATAGCTACGTATAGTAAATTCAATATAAATATTTGATATGTCACGTAATTTTGTGCGAGAAAAAGTCATCATTAAACTCTTCGATTTGATAGTAGTTTTATTAATATTTAATATTTATCTTTTCAAAAAATATTTTCGAATGTTAAAAAATATTTTTTAAGAAAATATTGTTTTCGTGAAAAATGACGTCCGTTGTATCTGCTTAATTCTAGTGACTAATCAATTTTGAGAAAGCAATGCCATTGGTTCTTGCATTTTAAAATATTTGAATTAAGATAACTTACTCACCACAAAAACAAAAAACGAGCAATTTGCAGGGTTTTATTTGATGTTTTCACAGCTAATTAGAGCTACTTGAAAAACTCAATCTGAAACTTTGATTTAAAATTTTTATTAATCAATTAAGATCCTACCTCGAGAATGTGTGCAGCTAAAAAATAATACGAATATTTTTTCAATGAAGTGAACTATGCATAGTTTAAAAGTATAGTCAATTAGCCAAGTTGATATTAGAAAATGTAGTGGAACGTGTGATCATCAATACTAATCAGTGGCTTCGCCGCATGGTCACAAGGATGGTCAGTTGATCGTCCTTCATCGAAAAAATTATATTGTATATATAAGTAAAATATTACGGACCCGTTTGATCATAAATTTTTTCAGAATAAATTTACGTTTTATTTGGCAGACACATGTTTGAGCATAGATTTTGCCTACATTTTCGCAAAATCCCAAATCTCAAATCCCTAAACCAGCTCAATAGTTGGTTTTTGGCCAAAATATCACTATTACATTTTTTAAAAACTGCCCCAAACTTTTGTATTTTATAAAAAAAAGCCTGGCATTTATTATTTTATAACAATGTTGTTTCGTCTTCTGGGTAATCTGATAGTGTATCATGTATTTCATTATAAAAATGATAATTTTATACCAAATTTATTTATGTTCAGGACTATGATTTGCGATAATGTAATGAATGTTATTGATAATGGTGTTGTTGGGTATTTGTGATAGTTTTTATAACTTATGGGAATAAGTCATGTTTCATGTTTTTCCAAAATAAATTTGGGAAATATGTTTTGAAAACTGATGTCCAAACACATTTTCATCTTCAAACCAACTTCACCGAAATCAAATTTTCCAAAACAAATTTGGAATCTATGGTCAAACGCTAGCTACGTTTTAGAGGTATATAACACATTAAACACCCTTTGTCAGGAATTTATTTTTTCATTTCTTTTAAATTTAAATACCCTTAGAAAATTCCTAGTTTCGCCGGTGATACTACTATACATCTTGCGAAAATATTGGATCTAAAATCAAATAAGATCATTATTTTAATAGGGTGATGAAAAGCAGATTATTTAATGCAAATGCCAAACTTCTTAAATTGGATCATTATTAACTTTTGGAATATCGTGACAGAGTAGATGGAGTTCAAGTGCAGATTACTTAACTTAAAAAAAAAAAAAAAGGTCTACGCACATGACCTAAAAATAAAAGCATTTTAATAAATATTAAAAATAAAAAAATAAGAAAAAAAGTATTAGAGAGCTTGTTTGCTTCAAGGTCTATAAATTACGACGTTCGAAGAGCAATGAGATGCACACAAGAAATTTCTAAAAGCGCGAAGAACTAATGGCTAACATGATGTTGCATAAGCTTAGCTTCATCTTTACTATTCTTCTCGTGTCAGCAGCTGGTATTCTCGTATTTTTATCTCTATGTTATAATTCTATATATAATTGTCTCATATTTCATATACATTCCTTGATAATGATGTCTATTTGCATGACATTTGATTTGACGTTGATAATTTTCATGGTTAATATTTCAGCGAACATTTCGTGGCTTGAAAGGACATCAGTGATAGCTACACCAAATGTCGATCATGATCTTGCTACCGTCCAGAGGAGACTGCTTCCACAGGCCGATGGTCTTTTAACTTGTACTAGAGCTTGTACTACCAGCGCTGATTGCAGTGATTGTTGGTTATGTTGTGTTTGTGCACAAAACTCGCCATATTATCCCATGTGTTTATAGACTATGTGCAAACACAACATATGTGTTAATTGACGATAGCTAAAAGCTATCGTCTTTTAATTTATTGTATCCTTTTCTTTCGTACCCTGTAATAATAATAATAATGAAATAAATGCAAGTGCACGAGTTTACAAATAATAAAGTAAGTAAAATGGACGAGTTTCAAAAATGGAAAGAAATATTATGCATCATATATTTATCAAATTTATTTATGAATTTATGGCATATGTAGCCCGTGTAATCTTACGTTCTATCGAACTGAACTAAGAGCATTTTCTTATTACAGTAAATATGACTATGAATAAAAAAGATTTTTGTTTGTACTCCCAATACATTTTACATGCATATAAAATAAAAAATATCCAATATGAATCCCTCGTTACTCCCTAGAGGAGAAGAATAGGTAGGGATTACATTAATCACGTTTATTTTGATTCTTTGTAAAAGTAATTTAAATTTAATTTTTTCGAATGGAAGAACAAAGATGAAAGAATATAAATATTATTGGTATTTTGAAAAGCAAATGAGGGGCAAAAATATGTAACTTTTCTAAACCTATTGACGCCTTTAAATCGAGGTACATTTCACAAATGATTGTATAATTATGACCTTTTTTCATCAAAGTCATATAACTATGTTTACTCACACAAAAATTATAAAATTTTCTCACATAAAAATCATAGTTACTCGAAAATATAATTTCCGGTAGTATTTTCTTATTCCGTATTTTTTTAAAACTTTTAGGCTAATAATAATCCGATTAAAATAGAAAAACTATATATTTTTTAGCCCTTCTCAAAATAATAGGAACACACACTCATCATTAGGGCATCCAGGGCCAACTAAAACTTCTAGGAACGCACGTTGAGAGGGACATGAGCATATTAATACCCCGTTTGGACATAAGAAATTTCTTCCCTTTTTGGAAATTTTTTTTTTTTTAAAATCAACGTTTGCTCATAAGATTTTCAATTTTCACTTAAATATGCATTTTAAAGTTTTTCGAAAATTTTAAAAACTTCAAAAACAACCCAAATTAGGTTATGTTGCCCTCTGGCAATCTTGAGTCCAAAATAACTTGTTTTCAATGTCAATTCAAATGATTCTAAGAACAAGCGGTCGAATCAATTATGATTTTCTTTTGTATTTTATATCTGAATATGTTTAAATGAATAGATTTCACATTTGTTAGCTCTAGCATTTGACTAGAGTTTTTTCAAATTTTTCAGGGATTATATGTTAGTGTATAAATCATTTATCCCTAGTTTTAGAGAACTTCTTATTTGTCTGTAAAAACACAAATTTTGGAGTATTTGGAATTCATATACCCAGCCTCAACTGGATTCAGATTGAGGTGTAGTTCAGAAAGTTACCATTAGTCATGTCAATTTTGTAAAAATAGCACGGGTTAGTCAGTTTTCGGACTGATAATTGAAAAATAGCATGCGTTTGTAAAGTCATTGAAAAATAACCACTATTTTGCTGCAATACGGACCGGTCCAGCATAATATACTGGAGATTGGTGCACTTGTGTATGAACTTCCAGCATATTATGTCGGAACTCCAAAACGCGAAAAGTTCCAGCATAATATACTGGAGATTGAAGATACTGGAACTCCAGTATAATATGCTGGAGTTTCAGTGTATTATACTTGAACTCCAGAATAATATGCTGGAGTTCAGCATATTATACTAGAACTCCAGTATATCATGCTGGAATATTTTTCAGATTTTGAACAGTGTTTTCGTTCAGATTTAACTTTATATGAAAAGTGGCTAAAGATCGATTACTTTTGAAACTGTAGCTATTTTTCAATTACCACTTGTAAACCTGGCTATTTTTTAATTTCTCCCGTCAATTTTTGTTGATCGACAGTTTTTATGCCAAGAGTCAACGACGAAGCTAACATTTGAAGCTTATGGATTCTGAAATTGTCAACGGAACTCACAACTCGTCTTAGTTACTGAATTCACAATTAAATACTTATATTTATTTAATAAATATTTAATACAAATAAAATATTTAAACAAAAATGACTGAATTCTGTCGAACCCGCATCTAATAGGCTAGCTCCGCCTCTTAGGGAGGGCAATGGGGGGTGTAGGTGCGGGGTGATGCGAGTTTAGACACATGCGGGGCGGGTTTAAACATATGCAGTTGCGGGGCGGGTCAAAAGGAAAAACTTAAAATTTATGCGGGTGCGGGTGCATATTTATAAACTTCATCAAAGAAGAAAACTCAATTTTCTAATTTTCTTGTGTACGTGTATAAAATTTCAATTGTTATATGTGCTTAATTCAATTGGATGTATTAAAGATGGAGAGGTCACGTGACAGTCATGTGACTATGGTAGTTAGCTGATTAGTTAGTTATAACTAATTATTGGAGTGGTTGTTAGAATAGTTAGTGGAGTAGTAAGCTTGATTCATGAGTTGGTTAATTGTGATGTGTATATAAATAGTGATAGCATTGTATTGAAAGCTTCTTCTTCCTTAATGAGAATAGCTTTTTTTCATTTGCTCTCTATGAAGCTTCTTCTGGAACCTACTGTTCCATTACTTCTTCTTCTTCATTCAAGCTAATTCTCAATTCTCATCATGATATCAGAGCCCAGGAGCAAGATTCATGCTCACTGAGGTTGATTATCTTCGATTCTATAAAGGTTTTTTTGATTGTTGATCGCTTGAACCTTCCTTGATAGGTTTATCAATCGATTGAACTAATTTTGTCTTTTTTGTTGACGATTTTGTAATCTGGTGATTCGAGAACTAATTCAACTATAATTCAATTGAGGTTGCTGATTATGGCGACTGGAGAAGAGATTTCTACTGGAGCAAGTTCTGGAGTTAACATCGATTATCATCATCCCCTGTACCTGCAGCCTTGTGATACTCCAGGTAGTTCATTGATTTATATTTAATTGACTGGATCTGAGAATTATGCGTTGTGGAGCAGATCTATGAAAATAGGTTTAATTGGTAAAAGTAAGCTAGGATTTGTTGACGGTCGTTGTACTAAAGATAAGTTTGATCGATCCTTGCATGAGCTTTGTGAAAAATGTAATGCAATAGTTTTATCATGGATCATGAATGCAGTAAGTAAGGAGTTGCTTAGTGGAATTGTATATAAGTCCAATGCTCACAAAGTTTGGACTGATTTGAAGGATAAGTTTGATAAAGTGGACGGATCTCGCATTTTCTACTTGCTGGAAATTTCTAATTTGTCGCAGGGGATCTCTTCAGTATCTGCTTATTTTTCAAAATTGACAGATTTATGGGAAGAATATGATGCTCTAATGCCTTGTCCTGGATGTAATTGTCTAGAATCTAAGAGCTATTTTGAGCATTTTGAGTACCAAAGGTTATTGCAGTTTTTATTGGGGTTGAATGAGACATACAGTTAAGCTAGAAGTCAGATCTTAATGATGAACCCAGTCCCTACAGTAAATAAAGCATATTCTATGATAGTTTCTGAAGAAAGCCAGAGGCACTTAGGAAAGTTCTCTCAATCTGTGGACATTGGAGATGGAACAACATTGTTCACCAGTAAAGGAGTGAATTCTGGAAACAATTATAAGCCTAGGAGAGGGAACTTGTTCTGTGATTATTGCAATTACAATGGACATACTAGGGACAATTGTTTTAAGCTCCATGGATATCCAACTGTGAGGAAGAAAACAACAGGGTTTCCTCAAAGACCTATGGCTAATGCAACAACATATGAAGGACAGTAGTCAATGACAAAGCAGTTAGCTAGAGCAAATTCACAGGAAGGCCAACATGTGATGAATGTTGCTGCTGCAAATTCAGCTCAAGGAATGCCAATTTTGTTTACTCAGGAACAGTATGATCAGATATTGAAGCTGATCAATAAGGACACAGGTGAAAATTCAAGTTTTGCAGGTACAACTAAGACTTCTACTACTAATAAAGCAGTTAAGAATGAAAGTTGGGTAGTTGATTCTGGTGCAACCCATCATATGGTTCGCACTAGAGAACTACTTGACAGAATAAACACTGAGATTCTAGGCAATGCACCAAAGGTATATTTACCTGATGGAACTACCCTTGATGTTGAATGTACTGGGGAAAGTAAGATTGGTGAAGACTGTGTAATTAAGAATGTCTTATATGTACCAAGTTTTCAATATAACTTGTTGTATGTATCCAAACTTACAGAGGTCCCAAGCCCGAGAAATGAATTTTTGAAGAAAATTATTTTCTGAAAATAATAAAGGATTTTGAAAATGAATAATTATGTGAAAACTGTGTTGCCGGGCCCGTATTATGGCTCCGGAGCCCGAAAGAGGTTTATTATATGTTATGTGACTTATCTGTGAAATTTGGTGTAAAACAGACTTGAAATGACGTGATTCGGATTAAAAATGGGAAATTTAGAAGTTTATGAAGTTTAAGAAATTTCTAAGAGTTTTGAGGTTTAATTCCGTGTTTTTGATGATATTTTGATGATTTAAAAGCTTGAACAAGTCTGTAGGATGTATT